>CAVLGL010000126.1:8317142-8454642 GCA_963668995.1 Parnassius mnemosyne | reverse complement strand
CGTATCCGCACCGCATCCACGTTAATGCGAATTTTCCTTCTATAGTTAACTTACGGGGTGACACCGGTGTGCCAGCAGTGCGGCTACGACAGGAAACTTACCATTGTAACAGCGTTCAAACTCTTACTAATATTAAGTATGCTTCTTATTCTTAATATCAGCCCGTAAACTCCACTGCTGAGCAAAGGCATCTGTTGTAGGAAGGATTTGGCTCAATAGTCACGCATGGCAGGCGGTCACACCTTCGACGCTGCTACCCGTCATTGATTTAAAATAAGATCGGTGGTGATGGTAAGCTTCCTGTACTATACTTCACACTGCCACTGTACAGGTACTGCGCCATAAGTTCATTACCGGGTTAAACGGGTTGGCAACCGGAGTTTTTCATTTTTAGTCGATATTTGGAAGACGCTGCTGGCCATATTGTGATTTGTATACCTCTGTGACCTCTTACTACACCCCTGATGATATGGGGCAGTGATTATTCTATTTTTTAATTTTTAATTTTTAATTATAGTTGTTTCCCCATTTTTTGGCTGTTTGTTCGTTCTTGAAAATTTATTTTGGCAAAAGAAATATTTTTTCTTTCTTTCTTTCTATTTACTCCGCCACTACATGGTATACTCATTAAACACACTACAAGTTAATTATACAAAGAAAATTGTCATTAACGCGGCAGCGGTTCGGATGCGGTGCGGTTACGGTACGGTCGGCTGTATACGAGATCGTTGTACTTCCATCTACTGGAAATCATACGATTTTTCTGCCAATTCCCATAGTCGTTATAGAACTTATTGGGGTGATTGATTCTCTAACGCCACCAGCACACGGTTCACCATTGTTCATTCTAGATAAAATATCGATCCGCTTCTACAGAGAAAGGAAAAACGCCTTTGTGGCGTTATAACAACCATTTACTACTATAGATTAATGAACCGACTTCTCAAACAATTACTGTTTGTGTGCCAACTCTTACATTTTTTCTTACAAGTAATATACACCTACTCTGAATGGGGATTATGAGGTCATTGCTTCCCCATTGTCCTAGATTTGTTGTATTTATGTCGATATGAGATAAGAATTCATCTAATGAAAAGCCTTTATTTTTTTTTGGTGTAAGAAATCTCGTTTGTAATTGTACATTATTTTACCGTCTAATTCGTGCTATGTTTAGTAGTGTGATCACTAATTCACATTCTAAGCGTGTCGATTACGCCATTCTCTCTTTAAAATACGCGAGACTTTGAATGAAAAAAGACAATCAGTGATATAGAGTAGATAGTCTTCAAATTAAATTACATTGTTTACTAATTACACAACTCAAAACTGCATTTGTGTGCACACACAAACGCGCACACACACACGCGCGCACACGCAAGCACGCGTGTGCATACGCTTCACGCATGCACGCTTACACACACGTACGAGACACACTCGTACACACACTAATCGAAATATCCCCAGTAAATGTTGTAAAGGCCTAAGAATGACCGAGCTGGCAACCACTACTTAGAAGATTTGTCCATACTCTTCGGTGTCATACTTCGCAGTGCCCTTCATCACCGAGTAGTGATATTGTGGTTCGGAGATTCGGATAGATTACTATTATTTTCGTTAATCATCAGGATGCACCGCATGTTAGTATGGTTGCCAATTGAAGAAAAAGGACAAACAAACTACCTACCTCCTACAATCTACCTGATGGTAAGTGGGTTACACATCCCATTGATACCTGAAACCAACTTCAAACAAAGAAGGCTACAGATGCGTTGTCACTTCTGAGGACTAAGGTGAAACGTCGTATAACTTGATACTAGCTGTGCCCCGCTGTTTCATCGGCGTCATCACGTGTCCGAGGTGCGCGATATGACCTAGTTCAAGCATTTTATAACGACTAGGGTTTAAGCGTCGTTCGCGCGCCCAGCCAAGTATTGAATTATTTTAATTTTACATTATCTCTTAAACTCCAAATAATATGGTATAAAGAACAAAGTTTATCTTCATAAAATTGTCTTGATGATGAAGTAACTTTCGTTCGTAAGGATAAATAGGCCATGCCTAATAATAACGCTTATAAATCACTTTTAAATTTTCAATTTTTTTTGTCACAAAATACCTTATTGGCTTATGTATAAGAAATAGACATATGGTATCGCGGACTTTTGTTAAGACGGAGTAAAGATCTATATTTTTCTAGAACATTGTATTTACGTATCCCTAACGATAACACCAGCGTACGCTGATAAATCATTTCGGGAGTGCTTTTTCTTCTGACTTGCTTAACAAATATCCATATAAATAGGCTAGCTGAGTAATATAGCTTAATGCTAGACAGCCTATACTATTCCACATGAATCTGGCTATAATATACAAAAATAATTTTTCATATCGGGCTGGAAGTTCCAGAGATTAGCGCGTTTAAACAAACAAAAAAACTCTTCCGCTTTATTATATTATAGTATAGATTATACTGGCTATCTATGTCCATTAAAAATTAAAAATTTTGTACAACCGACTTCAATATAAACTATTAAGAATAACTCAAAAACTATTGGTCATCTCTTGATCAAATTTATATGGGACCACATGTGAAGCACCAGGTTTCAAATAAAAAAAGAACCATCGAAATGGGTTCACCACACATAAAAAAACATACAGTCAAATTGAGTACCATCTTCTGTTTGAAGTCGGTAGAAAATAGGTATGAGGGTGGTAACTACAGATTCCTAAACAGAAAAAGAGTATAAGTTAGCTGTAGATGACCAAGATCTGCAGTAGCCACATCAGTTAGGCTGTAAGATCGTTTGTCACTTCCATATTATTAAAAAAAACTACCCAAATGAACTACTGAGCAGGAAAGGAGTCCTACCATCTAGTATATGCAAAGATAAACGATTAAAAAACTTATCAATAATAAATATAAGTTAAATTTGAGCTAAGACGTAATGTTCTTAATATCTGTGTCCTTAAGTTGTATTTCACTGCGTCCAGAAAGAGCCACTCCAGTTCGCAACCACACCTGCGCTTTAGTAAGCGAAGGCTTTAGCTGTAGAGTGACTTAGCTACTCTTCGAACGTGTTGTGTTTTTAAAGCAGGTTAGGTCAAGCGCGAACTGTATTCATGAACTTTGATTCCGTACAAAGATCAAAAACAAAACGTTCTAATCTGGAAGATTTTTACAAATATTCCAATCATCAGTTATTCGTTTATCAATTATATTGTTTAAATAAAAGCAAGGAATATATGAATATAAAACGTGCAAGCAAAGAAAACAAACGAAAACGAAAACGTGCTGTATTTATTTAGAACGAATAATGTCGTAGCAAAAATGTAAGCATTTAAACTAAACAGTAAAAGCAACACGAAAGTACTGTTTATCACATAGCAATTTCCGTTGCCATCTCAAACTACGTAACCCAAATAGCGATGGCGGTGGCTTTCCCGGGCATGCGCAAACATCGGCAAGGAAGCGGCGAGCTAGTCCGTCCCTGCAGTTGTTTGTGATGTCCGCGTGCGAATGGGAGGCGCGGGCTGGGCGCGGGGCGAAGCTCGCGTAGCTGACGACTCCGACTTCGAGACGCTGAAGCAGCTATTGGCCTCTGAAGACGGTTGGAACCTGGAGTATGAACGTGATGGCGTCAAAGTCTGGGCCGAAAACGCCGCGCACGGCGCGTTGCGTACGGTTAAGGTAAGTTTTTTCGCACACGTTAACCTGCCAGTCTCTATTGTGCTTTGGTGCATATATTTTTTTAAGTGTCTGTGCCTATTAACTGTTTCTTTTTATATTTATGTTATTGTTCATGGTTTGGTTGTTATAGGATAAAATTTAAAGATATCAGTTTATGAATATATATTTTGTGTTTACTTATTATTTTCTTTCATTTACTTACTTTTAAATACGGTAAATATTAAAATAGTATGAGCATCACATTATTAAAGTATAAATAATTATTTTAAACGTTAAATAGGGAAAATTTATTTATACTTGATAAAATAAAACATTACTTTACACGTTGTAAACACTGAAGAAGAACAAATAAGAAAATTAAACGTTGAACGCGACAAGGAATATACAATATTTTTCTTCAAATGCCAACATCACCGATATTAAATGGGTAAAAATTGTTCATTAGATATATTTAAACCAAACACACTGATTAGTTATAGAGCGTATCATTACCACTGCAACAGTCAGCATGGAGCCTATTAGTGGCGAGTTCAAGAAATTCATCGTTTGGTGCATTTTGCAAACGTTTATACTAACCACAGGATTCTAAAGAGTGCTTAAGGAGAAGAAGAGGAACAAACATTGCTTTACAAGAACATCGATGATCCACTTCGATGTTAACATACATATCTCTATCAATTTTGATGAGTTTTTTGGTATGTTTTTGAGTGGGTCCCTGGATGGTTTAGATTCACAATTGGGCCCGGTATGTGGCGCATTTGTCTAGATTCAGAAATCACCCGTGCGAAGCCGGGGGGGATCGCTAGTACTACATAAACATAAATCTTGTTAAGTTATTTGATATTTAATTATCTATGTGAATTCATATTTTTTTTCAATTATATGAGGGCATAATATTGCCAACGTCCCCCACCTCAACTAATTAATGTAATTATGGGCTACAACCATGGATATCTATAACCAACTTCCAACGACGGAGGCTATAGATGAGCTGCCACTGTAATTATACCGTCTCTTTCGCTCTTCAGCTGGAACATAACGTAGGTCCACTGTTGCGGTCGACAGAAGTGCTAGGGTGGTTGGTACAAACCCAGACGGACTTCTAAGCAAAAAAAAAAACGCCTAGCTGATTATGGTTGTTCCATCTAAAACAATAAATGTTGAATTATTTATTTATTAATTAAAATCCGTTTTCCGGAAGGGATTTTAAACCCTAAATACTCACCTAGTAAGCATGAATATATCTTTATTAAATATATAAATCTTGTGTACGCGTGGTTGTCATTGAACTCCTCCTAGACGACTGGATCGATTTTGATGAAATTTTTTTTGTGTGCTTGAGTGGGTCCTCGAATGGTTTTAATTCACAATTGGACCTGGTAGGTGGCGCTGTTGTCGAGATCCAGAAATCACCCGTGCGAAGCTTGGGCGGATCGCTAGTGATAGAATAGAATGTTCTTTATTCAATATTTTAATGTAATATAGCTTTAGATAAAAAGAAACTTCTTTTTTTATAGGATATGATGACAAACGAGCACACAGTACACCTGATGGTAAGTGGTTGCTTCAACTTCGATTACGAATCAAAATGCATATGCGTTGTCACCCGTGAGGACTAAGATGGAATGCCTCTTTAACAGTAAAAAGAGTCTCCGGTTCTCTATATTCACCATACGAAACACAGCAGCATTAAGCTGCTATTTTATGCTGGTATTCTGTGAGAGCGTGGTCCTTCCCCGGTCGAGCTGACTCATTCGTGCTACAATTATACTACTAATATAGCTGCAGCATGGCTCTACCACGTAACAAAACTATACAATTGTTATAATATTAATATTAATACTAAACTTATTTACATGAATTCTTAATGAAACAGCTTGGTGGCGGTCCCCTCAGCCCATCCACCGAGAGAGATTATTTTGATGTCCGTTCAAAGGTCGGTCTTGAAATTCTCTTTGAAAAACATTAAATGAAAATTACTTGTGTTGTTAAACACTAACTCCGCCTAGATTTCTATAAGCCGCCACAATTATTGGTTCTAATTTTAATGACCAGTCATTATGTTTAAAAAACCTTTCATCACTTTTACGATCCCTTTTATTATATATTAAAATTGCAAAATGCAAAATTACTTTTAATAATATGGAAAACAGGTATATGAGCAAGTCACTCGGACACCAAACGGTCGCCCTTAAATCGCGTGAATTGTTCTCGACTCGTAGCGCCGGTGACCGTTTAAAGCTGGGTTCACACTTGTACCACATTTGTGTCATTATGAAATTCAAAATCAGGTGTATCGTATCGAGTATTTGATTACGCCAACTTCGACCATATCGTATCTCTCACCATATCATGCCACAGTCCTGCCATAAACCATGTCCACACTTACGATACTGTATCTTGTCAGCGTTTCACCAACGTGTGTCGTCATGTATAGACGCTCAATCTTTCTTACGACCCTTGTACCTAAATTTTCCGTTCCTCGTATTATTTTCTTGTGATTCAGTTAACAACTTTCATTCAGTTCAGACATGGAGCCAGAATTCATATCTGTGATTGCTCAGAGTGCAGCAGCGACTTGTACTTGCTTCATTGTAATGAGTCAAACAGGGTAAAAAAAAGACGGATATGTCGTTGGTGGCAGCTAGAACTGTTTAGAAACCCAAACCTATATGGCGGAAGAGAATGACTGCTTGATTCTTGATTGATCATGCATCGACATTGCGTATCCCTTTGATGATCAGAAAAAGAAAACCGCCTCGAGATGGATCACGGTGTATCATGTATCAAATAAAAGTACGATATCTGTCGATCATGATACACGTATCCGATACGACATGCATCACTTACGCGGTTATACAGTTAAAATTCATAATTTGCACACATCCATAAATTCATAATAACAAAATATAAACTTAGCAGACATAGTTTGAATACAATATATATTGATTAAAATGCCAAATCGATTATTTAAGTAGATGGCTCTAATAATATGAGCTGCCACTGTATATGAATCGGGGTGTATCAAGCTATGGCATGTAACATGATCGCGAATAATTTTGCGTCCACACTAGCAAAAATAATACACGTCGATGTCACGCATCGGAGATCTGATACACTATGGATACACTAAAATGATACAAGTGTGGACCCAGCTTAAGATTATAGACGCCCCGCAACACAACATAACAATATATACTTTAGTATATGACAATCCATCCATCCAAATGGACCGAAGCAAATAATGTTTTATTGTTAATTTTTTTTAGAATAATGGTGACAAACGAACACACGGTAATGACGCATTTCATCTTGGCCGTCAGAGATGGTAAACGTCTGTAATTTGAACCTTTATGATGATATGATGATAGATCTAGTTATCTATTAGCCAGTATTGTTTACCACCAGGTGGGTATAGTGCTCGATTGTCACCCTCATTATAAAAAGACACAGCATTAGTGTTAGAGAAATAGGGTAATGAGCAGTCCCTTTCTAATGATAGGCTGCCAAGAGCGATTAGACCTAATGTAGCTATGGATTTGTGAGAGTTACTCTTAGCAATACTAGCCGGTGTGGCAACGTACGACGAAGTTAAAACAACATTAGGTTTTAATCAGTGTAAACTTCCCCTGCAAGCCAGGTATGCATAAACTTTCCACTAAAAATGTATAATGCGTTTTATAATCTGTTATATCACGGGCTGAATAAACAAGTGTAAATAAGCATTACATTATCTGTGACACTCAGCTAAGTATACAAACGATTATTGATGGCCACGCTGCCAAGGTTGTCAGGGATAATTTTATAAATATACACTTATATAATATTCATGCAAAATTTATGCTTCCTCTTTTTTAAAAGCCTTGCCTAGGAATTATATTACGAATTTCTCGTGTGACGTTGCACTTTTTTTTATCGTAATAATAAATAAATATGACAAACGAGCAGACCGTCCATCTGATGGTAAGTAGATGCTGTGACTTATGAATATCTACATTTCTTCTCAATTAAGAATCAAAATGCAGATGTGTTGTCATCCTTTAGGACTAAGATGGAATGCCTCGTTTTCAGTTAAAAGGGTCTCCGGTTCCCTACACTCACCATACGAAACACAGCAGTGTTAAGCTGCTATTTCACGATGGTAGAGCATGGTCCTTTTCCGGTCGAACCAATTCGTGCAACGAAAATAATATTGTTACAGTTTGGTTATACCACGTAAAAAAAGTGTTGTTCATACTTAAATTACACATGGACGGCCAGTTGCTAAACGGAAGATCTACCGCTAGGTGTATCGCCCGGTAAGCACAGTTCTTTTAAACTACACATTGCTCAGCGTTGACAGCACTACCACTGGACTAACATCCCGGCTCTAAAAACTATCTGTAGCCCACATAAACACTTGTTCTCAGCAGGATTAGAACCAGCGGCCATTTTGAGCCACAGACAAACTACTGTTACCGAGCAGTGCATATTCGCAATTCTTGTTAAAGTGTTTTCCTCTTTACCATTTATCCGATATATTATATTTTAAGTGCTATTTACGCTATCTGTCTTTTTATCTTTGATTAAACGTTACCCCACACTAGCATTTTCTCCTGTATCGTGTAGACAGTTTACATACTTAAATTGCTAAAAGACAAACACCCATAAGCGGAACAATTATTTGTAGCCTATACAAATATTTTTTCCGTACGCGATTCGAACCAGCGGCCAGCAGCACTGCAACTCATTGCTACGCCACTGCGCCAAGGAGCCATCAGCTATATTCTATAAGTATTATTTACGCAGTTTACCACGATTCATCCATCCATTCATTCGTTCGTTCATTTATTCATTCATTCATTAGAGCTCATCAAAGTCTTTTGTACGTGGTAGAGCCATGCTGCAGCTATATTAATAGTATAGTTGTAGCACGGATGGTTCCGCTCGACCGGGGAAGGACCATGCTCTCACAGAATACCAACGTAAAATAGTAGCTTAACATTACTGTGTTTTATATGAGGAGTGTAGAGAACCGGAGACCCTTTTTACTGGAAAAGAGGCATTCCATCTTAGTCCTCACGGGTGACAACGCATCTGCATTTTGATTTGTAATAGAGGATAGATGTGGATGACTATGGGTCACAGCCACCACTTACCATCAGGTGGACTGTGTGCTCGGTTGTCACCCTATCCTATAAAAAAAAGTCTACGGCTAGGCCTACAGGGGTGATATATGCCATAGTTGCCACGATAGGTAAGTGGGTCGGTAACCGCAGTTTTTTATTATTATTATTTTGTTTTGAACGGAAAGATGCTGCTGCTCACAACTTATTTCAGTTTCCCACTGGCGTCTCTTACGACCACCACGGGATGATATGGGGGAGTGGATATTCTTACACCTCCAGTAAACGGTTCACTAGTTATTTTGGCATACGTTTGGCAGAAACGAAATGGTTAGATCGCTCGCCCGCTCGCCGCTTTCCCATTGTCGCCTCTTACAACACATATAGATAGATGATAGATTTTCTTATGATAACACCATTCATGTATATGGGATGATATGGGGTAGTGGAATGTCTAACAACGCCATAATACGACCAGATTAGTAGTAGAGCTACGATGCAGCGGTATTATCGCTGTAGCATATCTACACTTGATATGTTATCTACACTTAATATTGTATATCAGCGTGAGAATAATAGCGTGAAAAAGCAGCATGTACTGCTGTGGTTTGTATATTGCGTGACAAGAACAGAATACGCTTTTTACACAAGTAACGAGGCATTCCATTTACGTTAGATTTACGTTACAGTTGACAATACATCTGAATCGATTTTTAAATGAGGAGGACGGAAGAGTAGGCGTCTATGTGGTACAGCATTCACTTACCAAGTGGATTGTGTGTTCGTTTGTCCAAAATTCCACTGCTAAATATAGGCTTTTTTTATACACACAGTCCACCTGATGGTAAGTGGTTGCTGTGGCCCATAGACATCTACATCTATCCACGTTTGCGAATCAAAATGCAGATGCGTTGTCACGCGTGAGGATTAAGATGGAATACCTCGATTCCAGTAAAAAGCGTCTGCGGTTCTCTACACTCACCATATGAAACACGGCAGTGTTAAGCTACTATTTTACGCTGGTAATCTGTGAGAGCGTGATCGTTCCCCGGTCGAGCCGACCCATTCGTGCTACAACTATACTATTGATATAGCTACAGCATGGCTCTACCCCATAGATTGCCTCATAGGGAGGATATTTCCCATAGTCGCCACGCTTGGTAAGCGATTTGGCATCCGCAGTTTTTATTTTTTGTTGTTATTAGGAAAACATTGCTCTATATCTTTTTTTTTCTTTAAAAAAATAAAACGTTACCCCACACTAGGATTTTCTCCTGTATCTTGGAGGCAGTTTACAAACATAGATTGCACGAGGACAAACATACAGACCCGGAACAATTACTTGTAGGCCATACAAATACTTGTTCCGTGCGGGATTCGAACCCGCGGCCCCCAGCGCAACAACTCATTGTTAAGCCACTGCGCCACGGAGCCTGGTGTGTTTCTCTATGTCACCTCTTGCGACCACCACGGGACGTTATGGGATAGTACATATTCTTTACACCGAAACTACACGATATAGTGGTATACCGTCACCACACGGTACTACATTATATGTATATTTTTTTAGAATAAGGGTGACAAAAGAGAACACAGTCCACCTGATGGTAAGTGGTTGCTAGGGCCCATAGACATTTACATCTATCTTCGTTTGCAAATTAAAATGCATATGCGTTATCAGCTGTGAGGACTAAGATAGAATGCCTCTTTTCCAGTAAAAAGGGTCTCCGGTTCTCTACACTCACCATATGAAACACAGCAGAATTAAGTTGCTATTTTACGCTGGTATTCTATGACATAGTTTGTATTTGTATAAAATAGTTATTTCACTGCAAAATCTGTTTTTTTTTTTAATAGAATAAAGGCGAGCACACAGTTCATCTGATGTTAGGGGGTTCTGTGGTCACTAGACATCAACATTTATTTTCGATCATAATAAAAAATCCTCGTTTCTAATAAAAAGGGTATCCAGTTCTCTTCACTCAACATACGCAACATTAAGCAGCTATTTTACGCTGGTATTTTATGAGATTGTGGTCCTACCCCGGTCGAGCCAACTAATTCGTGCTACAACCATGATATAACTGCAGCATGGCTGTAACACGTCAAAAGAGATCACAGAATAGACGTATAAAAAAGTCTCTGCAAGCGGTGATGTACTTCATTACTCAATATTGCAGTGAGTCATGCCGACTGAAATCGTTATATCGACGATACGCTAACTGATAAGACTGTAAGGCTAGCATGCAATGTCAGCGATAAGAGAACAATCACATTGCAACCAGACCCGGAAACCTTGTCCTGGGTTTGAATTCAGAATCCACATTCCAATCCAATTCATATCTTATGTAACACGTGACACGTAATTTTTATATATATTATCATATATATATAAAAATTACGTGTCACGTTGTTTGTCCGCGATGGACTCCTAAACTACTGAACTGATTTCAATGAAATTTTGCACACTGTGTGCATTTTGGTCCAACTTGAGAGATAGGATAGGTTTTCTTCCGATAAATGACCGTCAAATTTTTTTATTGCGAATTTAAGGATTTTTATAGGAAGGGTCGTTGGAAAGGGCAGAACAACGTCTAAAATAAATATATATATATTTATTTTTATAACGTGCGTTGGTTTTATGATCAATAAAAAAAGAACCCGTGCCGTATCAACCAAGTCCCCTGACAGCCACGCGGTCTTCAAATTTAATTTTACTCTATTAAAAAGATTAAAAGGTTATATTTTTTTATATCTCTATTAATTTAACATCTGCGTATCCAGCGAACAATCTAAATTAATTGAAGTAATTTGAAAGGTCTTCATCGCTAATAAAAGCCACGCGTGTGTGTAATTATTCTTTTGTAAATTGTTCCGAATATAATATTAGGCCAAATAATTTCTCCTGTTTTAATAACGGTCTAAAATTGTTGTTCGTAATTTATTTTAGGACAAAGTAGTGATAGTGCTAATGAGATTTAATTAATAACGTAGCGTTTTATCATTGACATGATAATATTCTGAAACTGGCTGAAACATGCTTTTAAATATTTAAAATTTTTAAACATTGATAAATATTACTTGCGTTCAGATTAAAAAAATACATGAAATTTATAAAATTATTTAAATCCTATATCTCTCCTGTCTGTCCTCAATTTTCTTAATTTTTTCAGGTTTTTTCAAAAAATCCTATGGTGTAAGAGAATATGTTTTCGAGATGATTCAGTAACGCCGGTGCGAATTTACCTGATTGATTATTGAATGCAGGTTAGATTCCTGTGGAGAACAAGTATTTATCCGGCTTACAAATAGCTATGTATTTCGAAACTATAAGTTTAGAAGTAGTCGTCAGTTTGGTCACCACACAGTTAATTAACTCCACCGAATCAGTAATTCATTCTTGAGGCGATGTTATACGCTTTTACAACAAAATTTCAAAAAATATACAAAATTTGACCTGCTCAAAGTTCAAAAACTTTATTAAACTAAGTTTGTATAAAAAGGGTTATTATAATATTAAGGAATTTATGGATGCTAATGACCCCTGGGAATGAGGTGATCGTTACCTAGCTATTTCTATTTTGTTGTGTTGTTAATTTGTGTAACATCATGATTGTAAGCTGTTATTTAAAAAAAAGTCCCGCTGGGTTTCTTGCTGGTTCTTCCGAGGACAGAAGTTTTTTTATCGAACCAGTGGTAATTAAACAAAACAGTGACTTTCAATAAGTATTACGTATAATCTATATTGAATAAAAAAAGTTTCTGTTTCTGTCTCTGTCACACTTTGCTTTTTCCTGCTTTTAAAATTTGTAATTATTACATTGAACACTGTTTCGTGAACGATTTATTGACTAGGTAGTAGGGCTAATATTCTGCTTTTTGTTACCAAATAGCAGTGTCTGCGCCGCTGTGATCAGGTCTGAGTATACAGAGCCAGCATTATAGGCTGTGAGGATTTCATTTTAGTCCTTAGAGCGCCCAACACATATTATGTGGCCTTCTTTGTTTGATGTTAGATGATGTTGCAGGTGCCCGTGTATTGCAATAGCCATTTCATCATCATCATCATTACAGCCATTCACAAGTCTACTGTTGAACATAGGCTTCTCCCAAGGAACGCCACAAAGCTCGATCCCGAGCCACCTGCATCCATTGACTACCTGCATGTCTTACCCGGTCGTCATTCCATCTAGTGGGAGGACGCCCTACACCTTCGCCTGCCAGTACGAAGCTATTCGAGTACCTTTCTTCCCCATCAGTGTCGGTTCTTCGAGCTATATGGCCGGTCCATTGTCACTTCAGCTTACTAATCCGTGGGGCTATATTGGTTACTCTGCTACTCCAATAGCCTTTTGTTAAACTGTCTGGTTTTCGTTAATATTTTATTCTCTATCTGTCATAGTTGTAATAATGACATAAGATATAAAACTTTTATCATTTTAGTAATTTTTTTACGCAGTCTTGTTTCTATAATTACTGTTTTAACATTTGGACATGCGAATAGTAATAAAACTTTATAACAAATTTTTAACACTTAAAATATCGACGTACATATAGTTAAAATATTAAATAGGTACACATGAAAGCCAAATTTTCGCTCCGCGTTTGAACACGCCGTCTAAATATTTGCCGCCTCACGATGGGCCATTTAATCCGTTTACTTACGTGGAAGCGTTGGGCTTTAATCGTAGTTACGTAGCTCGTTTTCATTGTGATACGCGGACAGTTGTGAATAGGTGTTTGCAATTATCAAAAATTACCATAATGGAAATTATTATAGAGAACAAAATAATAACTTTGTTCAATATAGATAGGTATGTAGGTATATACATTTTTATTGTATTACTAGGGATAGTATTTGTTTTATTTTTAAATAAGAAAACTCAATGAGATGGTGATTAATCTGTATACGTTTATATGTAACATACTTACATAATATACGTACTGCTGGGCACAGGCCCCCTCTCACTTCTAAAAGAGTTCGCTGCGCTGTTCCAACGCGTATTGGTGGACATCACATGTGTCCGAAATGTTTTTTCTTCTCAGACATTCAGGTTTCCTCAAGATATTTGTCTTCACGAACGGGCACATGGTAAATCAGGACTTGAAATTTCAATTGACAATTTTATTGGTGTCGGCGGGGCTCAATTTCGGACTGGTTGCGTTCAGGTGAAATTTACAGCGAGCGTTCTATGACTCTATGTGATTGCGAGAGTTAATATTCACGTAAATGTCTCAATACACTATAATAAAATCTAATGATCACTTACAGTAACGTGATTATAAATTAAGGAATCTGCCAATCTTTTTTCGAAATAAGAACATGAGTTTTACTCCATTCACTGGTTCCACGCTTTACCATCAAGTAATCTCGGCATATTACTTGATGGGGAAAGCTTGCGCTTCGCCGTAGGAACCGACTAGGAGCGGCGATTTGTCAATCTCATCAGTGTCCTTGTGGTAGCAGCGTCGACAAGTTTAGGCTTTACGGACTTTCATGTAAGAAAAGTGCTGGTAGGTTTTCACGGCACGGTTCTTTGAACGATGTCATCCGAAGGGCTCTTGTCTCTATAAATGTTCCCTCGGTTTTAGAGCCTTGTGGAATATTTAGAGACGATGGCAGGAGACCCGACGGTATGACATTGGTCCCTTGGGAGAGAGTTAAAGCCCTAGTGTGGGTGGCTACTTGCGTAGACACTCTGGCGGCCTCTCATCACAGGGGACCTTGTTTAGAGCCGGGGCGGCATCAGAGGCAGCTGAACAGAGTAAGTGGCGCAAGTATGAGTCTCTGAGAGATGACTACATATTTGTGTCATTCGCTGTAGAGACTATCGGTCCGTGGGATCCACGTGCGATGAAGTTCCTAAAGGAACTCCATTCACGGCTGGTCGTTGCTGATGGTGATAAGAGGGCTAGTTCTTTTCTCGCTCAAAGGCTAAGTTTAGCCATTCAGCAGGGAAACGCAGCCAGCGTTCTTGGCACGATACCACGGGGAGTAGGACTATATGATCATTAAGTTACTAGTTTAATAATATTGTAAAATATTAATTAAGTTTTATTGTATATATAAATAACATCATTAATATGTATACAATATTCACTAATATAATTTAAAAAATAAATTGCATCAATATTTTAAAAGCAGTTTATTTTTTTTAAAGGTACTAATACTTATATCATAAAAGTAAGTTGTACTTCAATAGTTAAGGAAATGTAATTAAGAAAAACATAAATTTTTCTGCCTTTGGGAGCCGCGGTATGCCCGCCGGAAATTTTATGGTATCTGAGCAAGCCGTTCACATTTGAGTACCACTGAAGTTGTTAATTTCAAGTTTTAATGGTGATTTACTATGTGCTCGGCGGTAAAGAGAAACGTCGTAAGCTAAAAGGTTTAAAAGGTTTCTTCGAGTCTATTAAATAAACTAAACACATCAACACGGTATAGCGATATTTTTTTTTCGATATTCATTAACCAACAAAAGAAGTATTGGCCACTTTAAAATGTTTTTAATATTAATCTGGAATAATTAATCTGGAATAATTGTTCGTCATTTATCCCAGATTAATTCTAAATTTAAATAAAAGAAAAAAAAAGAAAATGTGTTGGCTGTAAAAATTGAGTTGGACAAAAGGGAGCGATTTTATACTCTGAGCAATTGTTCTTTTTTTGTTGA
Organism: Parnassius mnemosyne; assembly: GCA_963668995.1. Lineage (NCBI taxonomy): Eukaryota > Metazoa > Arthropoda > Insecta > Lepidoptera > Papilionidae > Parnassius > Parnassius mnemosyne. Next base: position 8,439,175 of record CAVLGL010000126.1, on the reverse strand, counting down.
AAACCGTTAATTAAACATCTTTTTGATTCCATTTCGGTTGATTGTGATAATTTGACATTATTTTTCGTTCACATTATTACGTAGAAATTTAACTGGAGAAGAGATGGTAAGAGCAGCGAGAATGCTGCAGGTTGTTCTGTCCAATGTGACGTCGATACGGCAATAGGCACCAGGCTTAATATAATTTCGAGATTGTCGTTACGCTATCGTGCCACGAGGGAGGTGGCGGAGTGACAACCAGGACCAAGCTATATCCAGACAAGACCTTTTTTTTGGAAATTGCAGCGAGAAGGCAACCAAATGTTACGGTCATGCAATTGGTCCAAAGGCTACAGTCATAAACACCAGGTGCTGGTGCGTGAACAAACTGTGAAGAGAAAACTGCACGAAGCCTTCATGCTCGTAGACCACATTAGGTTCCAGCTTTTTACCACTGAATCCCTACTTGGTTTTCATCCTGGTTCGAGGAGATTACCTGTCTGGAGTTCCTGGTCGTATAAGCCAACTACAATCCCCATAAAAAGTTTATCCATTCCAAGGTGGTATAATTGTGGTATAGGCAGGAATTAGTTTTGGTGGAAAAATGGACACCATTTGGATACTGGATACTGTGACGGCTGAAAAATACCGCCATGAAGTGCAAAGCCAGCCACATCGAACACAAATTGGTCAAAAGTTCCCGAAAATGATGTCACGGTCCCAGAATGGTCAGTGCGATTGTCAGATTTAAATACCATTAAGTTCGTGCGATACGCTCCAAAGAAGAGCTCTGAGTGATTTCCCTGAAACTCTGGTTACAGAAGAATCACTTTTTATGCATTTCAGTGGGACCTTAGACAATATTCCTCAACACGCTATTGGCAACCTCATTTTGAGTAAGCCCAAGCAATGCAGATGCTTTTTGACTGTCATGGATGTTTTTATTGATTAATTCTTAATTAATAGCCGCCCTTTAAAGGATTTTTACTTTACGTTTTTTTAACTTGAAAAATTAAACTTTCATGATAAGTTTCCACACTTGCGTTTTTTTTTATAAAAATTTAAGATCAAATTAAAAGTCAAAGTTTATATGAAAAAAAGTAAGTTTATTAAATTAAATTATTATACATGTCTTACGCAAATTTTAAAAATTAACAGTGGTAGAGCCACGCGGCAGCTTTTGCTGTCGCACGGATGGGCCGGCTCGAACCGTGGTGGTACCACGACCTCACAGAAAACCAGCATGAAGTAGAGGTTCACCTCTGCGTTTCGCTTGGTGAGTGCAGGTGGCCGGAGGCCCTTTTTACTGGAAATGATGCATTCCATCTTAGTCCTCACGGGTAACAACGTATCTACATTTTGATTTGTAATAGAGGATAGATGTAGATGTCTATGGGCCGCAGCAACCACAACCATCAGGTGGACTGTGTGCTCGTTTGTCACCCTTATCCTATAAAAAAAAATATTGATATCCTCTTTGGAATTTATGTGTTGTTAAAATATTCGTATACCGTATTGATCTGTTTATTTGAGAACATGTGAGGTTGTAAATACTCCTTCTACGATCGTAGTAGTGAATCAATGTAGCATGTTTCATGATATCGTCAAAACTACGTAAAGAAACAGTACAAAAAGCACTTTTATCAATTACTTAGGCCAATATCCCTTCGGTATATTTACGACCTTTACGCGAGCAGAAATGAGGTTCGGAACGTATAAAATTAATCCTCAAGAACATGGCCCAAGCGGTTCTTACGAGGAAATAAATGTAGCAGAAGTGAAGGAAGCGGCCGCGCATGTGAATTCCGCTCGCCCGTTACCATAAATAACCTAGCTCATTTCGCATCACTCGGAATGCTGTAGGTACAATGGCGAATAAACTTCTAAAATTTATTGTGCTTTACAGTGGTAAGCTTAATTTTTATTAAATTTACGGCCGTGTAGTGGCGGTGTAAGAATATTTACTATTCCATACTGTGCCGCGTGAGTGTCGTAAAAGGCGACAGAGGGAAACAAAGCAGGAGATGGGCAGCGTCTTCCTAAAAAATAAAAATAAAAAACTGCGGTTGCCAACCAACTTGCCAAGCTAGGCACCTATGGCAAGTATCCCTAAGAGTATATCTATAGGGACGCCTTTCTTCAGCAGTGGACTTTTATTAGGTTGTAACGGTAACGGTAAATTTGTGGCTAGACACCATCGTTGGTAACGAGAGCTCTAGTTATTTCATTCAGTGGGTGCCAGTGTCCTTAGCACCATTAGCCATATAATAATGCTAACTTATCTTAGTTCTTAAGGTTGATAACATCCTAGGACTGAACGGACACATTATTCATCATACTTACATTCATTATTCTATTGTGCTCATTTTCGTCTCATCATCTTAAAGGTAACAGTTGAAAATCAGTGTTTGTTATTTGAGAAATATTAATCGCTGAGCTAAGACACATTTGTTAAACTACACCATTTCATTTAAAGAAATAACAGTTAGTTATAATTCATATCTCACAGCCCAGGTGAAACCAACTTGAAACTGAACTTATCAGGGATCCGTGCCAAATATTTCACGCTAGCTAGAGATGATGAGAAATGAATAACCTTAATTAGTAACTTTTAACGTGTGAGGAATACATACGGTTTGGCAAAACCTAATCCTGTTATATTGATTTTCTCACATAAACTCGCTGTAACACACCTATCAACCGGTCTAATATGAAAACTTTTTCGCCAAATATCAAATGGTTCTTTTTATTATTTAGCTTCCGTTTTTCTCTTTTATCTGACTTCAAAATAGGTGGAGATTCTATATTCAATGCGTATGTTTATTATGTATTTGTTCACTGATTTCTCGGTAACAGCGTAACAGATTTAAATACCTATTTATTTTATATTAAATAGGCTTTGATAATACAAGGTTTGTTCCATTTAAATTTAAAGGAAAAATAAAACATGCGTGAGTGTCGTGGAACACTAGGTTGGAACGAAGTTCCTTTCGTAGTATATTATTATTGATAAACGTATTATATTATTGATTTACAAATACAAATAAATGAATTACTAACGTATATTAAAATGAAGCGTCATTTAAAATAATATTTCTTTCATGGCAAGATAAGATAAAGCGTAGAGATGGATATTATTCCATCTAGCACGCACTATAGAAAGGGTAGAAAGGGGTCGTGACAGAAAAATCTTACACTTTTTCTCGCCGAGTCATCCGTCAAATTCGTACCGTGCGATAAGGAACTTAGTTCCAATAAATAATATACAACATTTTTACTGTAACTATCCCACTTATACGTCATCCTAGTCACCTTGAGCCTATGATATGATTTATTTGTACCGAAACTAGTAAAAAATTGAAATTTTTATAAGATTTTAAAACCTAAATTGATTAAAATAACTTCCACAGCTTCTGAAGTCAAAGCTTTAATTCTTAGATATAATATATCTTTAAAACGACTTCAAAAGCTGTTATGTGGAAATTATTTCATCCATTTAATTATTACCCCTTATTAAATTTCTTTTAAATAATAACTGATGAACCAACTCGAGAATGTAAAGAATACTTCTGAGATAATTTATTGGCGAACCTAAAATGCTAACGGCTTTTCGTTTTCACTGGATTACTTCATAATTAATATGCGCTTTATCCAGTCAGTGTTTCGTCCCTTTTATAAGTCTCCCTCTAATTTATCATCATATCAAATTAATGGGTACGAAAAATGTTATCATATATTATACACCAATAATTTTGGACCTTTTTATACTTAAATTAATTTGTAAAGTATACAATTTTTTTTATAGGATAGGGTGACAAACGAGCACACAGTCCATCTGATAGTAAGTGGTTGCTGTGGTCCATAAACATCTACATTTATCCTCAATAAAGAGTCAAAATGCAGATGCGTTGTCACCCGTGAGGACTAAGATGGAATGCCTCTTTTCCAGTAAAAAGGGTCTCCGGTTCTCTACACTCACCATACGAAACACAGCAGCGTTAAGCTGCTATTTAACGCTGGTATTCTGTGAGAGCGTGGTCCTTCCCCGGTCGAGCCGACCCATTCGTGCTACAACTATACTATTAATATAGCTGCAGCATGGCTCTACCACGTTGGAAATTGTAATATAAAAGATTTAAAGTAGAGTATGGGTCGTGTAGTGGCAGAATAACGTAAGAGGATCAACAACCCCAGGTCATCCCATGGGTGTCGTAAATTTAATGTGCAGCATGTAAATGTAAACGTCCAAGTAAATGGGTAGCAATAACAATAAGACCGACACACCTACAATGTGGCTGTTACGGTATACTACTTATGGGGTAATCTATGGGGAGACCTATGTTCAGCAGTGTACTTTTGAATGAAATATTTAGTTAGATAATTTAAAAGGAAAAGTATAAAATGCTATCAACACCGCTTATAGTTCTACTCTGAGTTTCAAATGGTTGTAAAATTTGGAATACGGAATAGTGTATATACGACATTTTTTTTTATAGGAGAGGGGGCAAACGAGCATGCGGCTCACCTGATGGTAAGTGACTACCGCCGCCCATGAACAACTGCAACACCAGGGAGGGAATTGCAGATGCGTTGCCGGCCTTTTAAAAAGGAGTACGCTCTTTTCTTGAAAGTCCCTAAGTCGTATCGGTCCGGATAAATCGCTGATGGTAATCGATTCCACAAGGAAGTCGCGCGAGGAAAAAAACATCTTTTAAATCGCACAGTGGTGGACCGCCAATCATCCAGATGGTGTGGATGGTATCGGGAGTTCTACCGCGATGTGCGTTCGTGAAATTTGGCGGCTGGGATTAATCTGAACAATTCCTCAGAGCACTCCCCATGGCAGATGCGAAAGAAAATGCAAAGGGATGCAACATCTCTTCGCAGTGCCAATGAATCGAGCCGATCGGAAAGGGCTCGGTCGTCGAAGATTCGAGCCGCTCTGCGCTGGATGCGGTCAAGTGGAAGGAGCTGGCACTGGGGAGCCCCTGCCCAGAGATGGGAACAGTATTCCATGTGAGGCCGAACCTGCGCCTTGTAAAGTTGCAGGCGGTGTGCCGGCATGAAATACTGTCCCACTCTGCTGAGCACGCCAAGCTTTTAGAGGCCAATTGACCTTCTCTTCCAAGTGACCACAAAACTGCACATCATTCAATATGTCGATGCCGAGGATACCGATACTGACTGAGGCAAGAAGGGGAGTGCCTTGAAACTGAGGAGATACGACAAAGGGGTTCATTTTAGCGGTAAACGCGCAAACTTGTGTCTTCTGAGGATTAAACTGGACTAGATTTAGTCGCCCCCAATCTGAGACTTTGTTCAGCAAAGACTCGACTTCAGACACAAGTTTGTTCCGGTACTCGGCGACGTTTTCCCGAGAAATATTGGCACGGCCGGTGTATAGAGCATCACCAGTGCTGTCATCCGCATAGCAATGAATGTTACCAGTTAGCAACATATCATTGATATGCAGAAGAAACAGCGTTGGTGATAGCACACAGCCTTGTGGAACACCAGCGTTAATAGGCTTGTAGTCAGAACATGCACCGTCTACAACGACCTTGATGCTCCGATCTGCAAGGAAGCTGGTGATCCAATTGCACAATTTCTCGGGAAGCCCATAGGAAGGGAGCTTCGAAAGAAGCGCTTTGTGCCAAACTCGATCGAAGGCCTTCGCAATGTCCAGACTAACGGCCAACGCCTCCCCCTTGGACTCTACTGCCTCCGCCCATCTATGGGTCAGGTAGACCAGAAGATCACCAGCTGATCGACCCCGACGAAAACCGTATTGGCGGTCACTAATCAGCTGGTGATCCTCAAGGTACCGGATGAGCTGGCAGTTAATAATGGATTCCATTATTTTGGAGAACAAGGAGGTGATCGCGATAGGCCTATAGTTGGACGGGTCTGAGCGGTCGCCTTTTTTAGGGATCGGGTGGACAAAAGCTGTCTTCCATGAATTCGGGACTACGCCTTGGAAGTAGGAGTACCGGAAAAGACGCGTTAGGACCGGTGCCAACTCCGGAGCACACGTCCTCAGCACAATTGGGGGGATTCCGTCAGGCCCACTCGACTTCAGGATGTCCAGGGAGAGAAGTGCTTTGCGAACCAAGCGCTGTGAGAACAGCACATCCGGCATGGAGCACTCACACCGCGGGATGGTCGGCGGTGTTTTCCCCCCGTCATCAAGAGTCGAGTTGGACGCAAAAAGGGAGCCTAAAAGGTCAGCTTTGTCTTTTACGTCTTAGGCCAGTGAGTCGTCCTCCCTGTGCAGAGATGGTAGTGATGGCTTACAGAAATTCCCTTGGACAGCCTTGGCGAGAGACCAGAATGCACGGGTTCCCGAAGGAAGGCGAACTAGTTTCTCGCCAATTCTGCCTATGTGCTCTGACTTTGCCTTGGCAATAACTCTTTTGAAGGACCTGGAGGCGAAGTTATACTTCTTTTTAAGTGAGCTGGTGTTTACATCCCGAGTCGCCGAAGCCGCAGCCCAGGCTTGATAACACTCCTGCTTACTGCGTAATGCAGTCTTACAGAAGCGACCAAATCAAGGCTGAGATCTGCCTCCGATGGGTACCACAGATAAATAGTTCCATTCCCTGTAGCACCACATCAGTGACAGAGTCAGCAACAGCGCTGGGATCATCCGGCGAGAAGCAAACCCGCCCCCATGGGTAGGATGCAAAGAAAGACCGCATTCCATCCCAATCCGCCGACCTGTAATGCCAAACACGGCGGCAACCTGCAGAACGCAACCGAGGAGGGAGCGTGAGTGGCACCACACTCCGGATCAGACAATGGTCCAAAGAGCCGAGAGGGGCATCGACGGAAACCTGATATCTGTCCGGATGAGAGGTCAGCAGAAGGTCCAACAGGGAAGGTGTATGATCCTCCACATTTATTATATTATTGTGTAATATATATGACATTTATTTATATTACGGTATCATTCCGTGGGTGTCGTAAAAGGCGGCAAGGGTAACAACTCAGAAGATGGGTAGCAGAGTCTTCCTGATAAGAAATAAAAATAAAAAACAGCGGTTGCCAACCCGCTTGCCAAATTAATCAGTATCCTCAACATAGACGTAGAATTTTCTGTCCACTAGAAAAGATGCCACTAGTCGCAGAAGAGCTGGAGGGATACTCGTTTGATCTTTCAATTCGTAGAGCCTTTACGAACGCCTTCTCCATATCGAGAAAGACGCCCATCGATATGCGGCTGCGGTTGTGCTCGGCCGCAATAAAGTGTAATACCCTGGTCAGCTCTGTTGCCATAGAGTAATCCATTATAAAAGGCGTGTTGTTCCGCCGGAAGTTGTAGCACGGGCCGACTCTTACTAGAATCAATCTTCCCAACAGTTAAACTACTTGCGGTAGCAGTGTAGTCGGCCTTTAACTAGCTGTTCTACGCCTGTCCTTCCCGGGCTTCGGCAGAACGATCACCTTGCCGTTTTTCTAGTCCTTCGGGAAGTGGGAAGTCCGCAATACTTCGTTGTAGAACCAACCGATCTCTACAAGAGTTCTATTGGGCAGCTGTTGAAGTGCTGCGATGGTTATCTCGTCGTATCTCAGCACCTTCCTCGGTTACAGGTGGGTTACTGTCCTCAGTTCGGCGGGGGTAATGAACCACTCTCCTGCAAGCGGTGCGGTGGCGCAGGCTACGACAGGAAGTCCCGTACACGGCTCTTCTTTTTGGTATGAAGCTCCATGAATTCGCTCTATCTTTGGCCTCGTAATATGCTAATGCCCGCCCGCATTGTTGATCAGCGAGCGGACAGGGGGTCTGGTCTTAGTTAGCTGCCGGTTCAATTTATAGAGCGACGTCTTTTGCCTATTTCCCCTGGTATTGCAGTTGTTCACGGCGGCGGTAGTCACTTACAATCTGGTGAGCCGCATGTTCATTTCGTCCCTTTTATACAATATAAAAAAACGTATAGAAGCTGTAAAGGAGATGAACTTTGTTCCATACAAGCTTGAGGCCAGCGTGAACAAAGTTTAAGTATATCTTATTTTGAAGTTTTCATTATTTTTTTATATTACCTACATATTTTTGTATAACTGTTATTTTTGTAACACCCAATTTCATACATCTCCTTTACATTTTTTTTATGTTAACCTAATTATATTTTACTTCTATTTTTTACCGAGTAAAAGCATTTTCAGCTTATTGTGTAATAATTACATAAAATGGCGTTTGCCGCTATTCGCTGAAATAAAAAGAGGCTTCTCGATAAAGTAGCTGTGAAAGCCCCAACCAAAGTACGCTTAAAGCAATTATGGAATTCAATTGAAAGACTTGTGGTGCGAGGTGCTCGATATTGTCATCACTAAGTGGGACAATTGTGGCGAAGTTACGAAGGTGGTAAGATATTAAATACCCGCAGTATTTTCTATCTCTCTTCTCTTCTATCTCTTCTATCTCTTTTCTAGACATATATCGTTTGTGAGATCTTATTTTAAAACATGATAGAATCACGCTGCAGCTATATTATGGGTCTCGGCTGTCTTGTTGAATTGGTTGTCGACTAACGCGACTAGCGCGACTAGCGGGATTCCTTATCATTAGATCTCGGGTTCAAATCCAGAATCAGTTATTGGGTTCTTCCGTCAAGAAATTCTCAGTAGCAGTTCGAACTCGGAATAGAGACTGTACCTGTGCTTGCGCGTGAGCTTTAATCCTGTCCTGTACAGATGGCTAGTCTCCGTTGACGCTGGCCGCCGTGACAGAGATGATGATTGGTGAACTGAATACGATCTTCCTTTAAGTCTGGACTATATTTTAAGACTTATAAGTAATTTTACTCTTACCAAAACTTATACTTTAAACTTTGAAGATTAAAAACTTGACATTATATCCGTACCAAAATTATATAGCACAATAACATGACATTTAATAATAATTCATTGAATAAAACTATTTTTACGGATTTCAGCCTCTACACGAGGCATCCTCAGGTGAAGTAGACTGTGCGGTGGCTGACCGGTAAGCTTAGTGCAGCGTTAACACATCGACACATACGACTATTGTCGTCGGTGATGTGTCTTTCCTAGTGTAGTGTTTTGGGATTAGTGGTGACGGGTATAGTTTTAGATTTGTAGATTTTGTTTTATTGAGCGAAATAATTTTTACCAAATTTAATTTAAATTCGTTTGTTATGTACTTAAATTTCATAAAAATATCGAATGTAAAAGATGGCGTAAAAAATATAATTTTTCATTTCCTGCGACACCTTAACACCTTTTTATGATGATCGTTAAAGTGTGAGATATGGACTATAACTGTAACTGTAATGCTTCCTTTATCGCGCAATAACTTTTTGTTATGAATCTTTTCTATTAGAGATCAACGAGAATACTTAATGATTTCTTATATTTACGCGAACACTACACGATATTAAATGCCAACGTTTCGGGTACTTTACAGCACCCATGTTCACGGTAGACTGGAGGAGGGTGAGGCGAGGGGGGGGGGGCTTAGTAATAAATTAATTAATTAAACGCGATAGAATCCGTAAAAGTAGTTTTATTTAATGAGAATATTTAATATGATGCTCAGCTTAATATTCTCATACAATGTAATAGTGGTAATTATTATTCGTAGCTTTTGATGTATTTTGAAGTTTTCATACATCGCCGTGTAGTGGCGGTAGTGAGTCTACCCTTATTGAATAGTTATTAAAATAGAAAGCATCCTAATTACAATAGAGAAGGTGACTCATTTCTACCATTTGCTTGGAATCTTATAATTAATCAAATTAAATCCCAACCTAAGTGTACCACTGCGAGACTTCAAGATAAAAATGTGTGCGTGCATGGTGTTGGCCCAGATGTCTCATGCAGACCTCTATTCAAAACACTGGGATTCTTACCCGTGCCTTGTTTAGATTTTTTTAGTTTGTTTTGTTGCTAAATATGTAAAACAACACTGGAAGAGTTTTTATAAACTTAATAAAGAAGTGGTATCCATGAAAACAAGATCCCCAGATAGGATAGTTATTAGCAAAATACCAAAAAGTAAACGCTTTAGCAAAAGTCGTTACAGGATGGGTAGAATAATATTCAATAAAATACCACAAACAATCAGAGATCTCCCCATACAAAAATAAAAAAAATAATAAACCAGTTCCTTCTGAATAATTTAAAATTAAATTTTTTTTACAACCGACTTCAATATAAATTATTAAGAATAACTCAAAAACTATAGGTCAGACAAAACTTTCGAAGAATAAACAAATGTGCCTGTCTCCATTAGGGACTTGAGAATGAATGAATAATACATGAGTTATGAGAATATTATTATTATGCCCTAATTTGGTTATGTTTGAAAGCCACCCAATTGCGTTCGAGCAGGCGCGTCACCCGATAGTATGTAGGTGAGATTAGCGTCGAGGTGGGGCGGCCGTGTGCGGCTTGCAGTGGCTCGACGCGTGGGCGATGATGAGGGAGTTGCCCACTGGCCGCGAAGCGGGAAACCCGCGTAGCTGGTTTATCGCGGCCGAGGTTCACGCGGCCGTTGTCGGGTCCAGATTGTTAGATTGAGTGCGTGTTACTTCCTTACGTGGATATGTGAATTTTGCAATGTTTAACTTGTTCGGGGATGCGGAATTGTGCACGCGCGCGTCGTGTAGATATACGGTCTAGGATTCGAACCGCGCATTCCTTGTTTGAGAGCTTCTCCCCGTTGATCGTCAGGAAATCATTATAATTGTGCCGTCGCGTTAAGTGCCCTTTTTTGTGTGTGTTGGCTTGTTAGTTTACGTGTCAACGAGGCGTATTTTGAATCTTTTCGCGTTGTGGTGGTTTGGTGTCGAATGAAGGAACTTAGTTGTGTTTAACGCTGAACCGTATGACTCATTAAGAGATCGCTTTAATTCCCTATTTATAATCTTGTGATAAGTGAATCCGGGACATTGAATGTCGAATTAGAACTAATATCCTTACTGTGTCGGGTATCACGTGGTCGATTCTACGACGAATGAGGAATTAGGTGAGTTTAAGTTAGTTAAATGTACAATGAAGCTAATAGACTGAAATAGTGACAAGGAAGAAAGAAATGGTCCAGCGGTGGAGCCTGCTGGAGCGATGCAGCATTTCGGGGCAGCCTGGAACTCGGCCGCTGCTGTTCGCCTAAGGTGGTCAAGGTCTCACACATTTACACATCACTGAACACTACTTGCCCTTCAGCTTACACCCACTCATGGCCTCACCGAGCCTTGGTGCGAAGTTAGCTTCTGATACTAGTACGTAATATGTGTTTCTAACATTCTCCCATATAGCTTAGTGTTATAGGAAATTCTTCCATGTGGCCATTTTGGGCCCGACCTGCGTGTGCTCGTGGAATCTTCTGCTCATAGGCCCCGGAAGATTCGACCCTTGCTAGAGCAGCTGTAGGCCGTAACAGTTACATACTAAAAAGCTAATAAATAAATAATGATATATGTTTGGAAATGCTGCTGTTATATTATGGTAATAGCACGAATGGCTCAGCTCAACAGGGGAAGGGCCACATTCTCAAAGAATACCAGCGTGAAATAACGGCTTGATGCTGCTGTGGTGGGTGCATCTTAGTCCTCAGGTGTGACAACACACCTGCATTTTGATTCTTAATCGATGTTAGTTAGTTTAGATATCTCTGGGCCACAGCGTCCACTTATCATCAGGTGCACTATTTTTTCACATTTTAAGTTAATATTTCTCTATTTAAATTTTTATTTAAGGAAGGTGACAAACGGGTGGGTATATGAGTATAGCCCACCTAGTGGTAAGTGGATGCTGATATGGTGGAGTGATAATGTTTATTATTGGAACGAAGTTCTTTATCAGACGGTACGAATTTGGCGGATGGGGGATAGGCGAAAAAAATAGTGTAAGATTTTTCCGTTAAGACCACTGCTGACCTAGTGTAGACGGCCTTGGCAGCTATAAGGAAGCGAGATAGAATAATATCCATCTCCCTCGCACTTTTTCTTATCTTGCCATGAAAGAAATAATTATTTTATTTTAAATGATGCTTCATTTTAATAGACGCTTTATTTATTTGTATTTGTCAATCAATTATGTAATACGTTTATCAATAATAACATATTAGAAGCGTCAGTAGCCTAATGGCAGGGCGCGGATCGCGAACTCGAAAGGTCGTGGATTCGAATCCGACATTCGAATACTGTCGTGAACCACTTCTAACACAAGCATTTTAAGATTACCAGAAGTGGTTTAAGTTTTAGTATTTAAAAAAAAAACAAACCTCCAACCGAATGTTTCACGACACTCACGCATGTTTTTTTAATATATAGAAATAACCACCACAAAGCAAAGAGACAACGAGTCAGTGTCAGGTCCTGGGTTAGAACCTTTGACAGGAGCTAATATTTATCCACAAAAGCACAAACTTCTTAGATTCGACTCTCAGAGGAACAAAAAATATAGACAGAACGTTTTTACTGGAAACGAGGCATTCCATCTTAGTTCTAATAGGTGACTCTGGTGTATTTTGTTCTCGTTTGTGACCCTTATTCTATAAAAATGGCCTTTCTGAAGGTCTGCTCTACCTGCATCCATTGACACCTATAACTCCCTCGTAACTCGACTTCTGAGAAATAAAGTAGTAAGATAAAATCGGACAGTGAATTAGTAAAGTTACAACGAATATTATATTATATCCAACTAACTACTGACTTCGATCAGTCAGTTCAGACCAGTTTACAGCAGTCGATCGAGCGCACGTGCCTTTTTTTTTAACATAACGAAATCACACTGGTGCCAAAATGATTTTAAAATAAAAATTAAAAAGATTTTAAGCATTGAGTCTTTTGTTTCTTTAAAATAAAATTTACGGTTTGCTTATTTTTTTTTTTTGTTAAGCCGGCTCGGAATGGTTCGTACTATACTTGAGAGTTGCTTTTAAATTTGACCCCATTTTTAGCCGACTTCAAAAAGAAGTTTCTAAATTCGACTGTATGTTCTTTTTCATTTTACTTGCATGTACATATTAGTGGCGGTGTAAGAATATCCACTATCCCATATCATTCCACGGGTGTCGTAACAGGCGACAGAGGGAAAGAAATCAGGGGATGGACAGCAGCGTCTTCCTAATAACGACTAAAAATAAAAATGAATTATCCCGCTTACCTAGCGTGGCAACTTTTGCAAATATGTACAATCTATATGAGACTTTAATAGGCTCTAAAGGTAACGGTGTATATTATGTTGCCCGATATCTTTGTCAATTGTGAACCGATATTAATGATTATTTTTATTAAATAGGTTGTACTTTATGGTTGATCCCATAAAATTTGAAGAAATAAATTCCACCCTTTAGAGTGAAAAATAAGTGATGGAATAATTAATGTAGCTCTTTAATTAATGTAACAACATTGTAATTGTTACCTTGAGCTTGTAATTTTCTTTGTTTCACTTAAAAGGGTCAAAAAGGGTTAAAACTAAAAACAATAAAAGTATTTTAGGCTTCATGTAGAAGAAGTTTTATTTCTTTTAGAAGTCGGATCTTACTTTTAATTAAAAGTTATTTTTTTGTTAAAAAAGCTGATGGACCAACATCATCATCATCATTACAGTTCATCACAAGTCCATTGCTGAATATAGGCCTCCCCCAAGGAATGCCACAAAGCACGGTTCCGATACACCTACATCCATTGACTTCTTACCAGGTTGTCACTCCATCTAGTGGAGGGACGCCCTACACTTCACCTGCCGGTAGGAGGCTGCCACTCGAGAACCTTTCTACCCGTGTCAATAAAACAGACACAGATATTAGTAGTTGCGCATTCTGGTAAAAGCCCTAACTGGACACTGTTGTCTTAAAAGTCACATGTCCATCCTGGGATGAAGCAACTCAACGATGTGCCAGTTTTGCTTCATAGAGGAGGAAATGCCTTTACACATCCTGATAAATTGCGGACCCTTAATGCACAAACGCAGTACTCATCTGGGAAACGATATACGTCACCCAGAAGAAGTGAAATTACTCACCGCTAAGCAACTCCTTCTATTCATTGAGGACGTAGGGCATAGCAGTGAACTGTAGACATAGCAGCGATCACAATAGATCTTTTAGGTCGCAGTGATATTGGTCTCTCTAGACCTGCACAACTGCTCGTACATAATAAAAAATAGTAGTTGATCGCTGGTTGTTCACACTGCCGGTAACTCTCTCTCTACTAATTTGTCGCAGCGACAAGAGCTATCAAAGACAAAACACACTCAGCGATGCTCGCTTGATGCTTTGAACTCACGCCGAGAGATTAACCAGCGGTCATTTTATTCTACTAGCGGATGTGAGTGCACTCGTTTATAGCCTAGCGACAAAACTAACGGAACTATACACTCGCTTCTCGCTGCTCGCCAGCTTTTATCTAGCTTCTAGCTCTTTTCGCTTCTCGTTCATCGTCGTTGGTGGGACAAGTGCCTATATAAACTGATTACGACCCTATTCCACACTCGGCAGAATGGTGAGTAATTTCTTCATCAGTTTTCTTAATAATATTTGCTTATTAGTCATAGTTACTAATGATGATGCTGATAATAATGTAAACAGAACCACAAGAGCAGACTAAAATTTAAGAATACCTTATATGTACGTCATTTAAATAACGGAGAACAATTTTATCTCTTCATATATTTAATACTTAGAAACACGAAATATTCATTTCTCGCACAGACTGCATTAAAGTTGAAACGTGCTCTAAAAGTTTCAGTTTGAGTTTCACTCAGTAATATTTTCACTCTATCTCGCATTTAAATTTACGAGGTCTGCAAAATTGTTGAATAGTTTAATTAAATTATTATACTGTTTATCTACCTTGACGAAAAGGGTAGACACAGGTTTATTTTAGACAAACACTGCCTATAAACTCAGGCGCCAGGAGCTATGAAATCAGATTACGAAATTTCGGCTGACGGACCGTAGTTTCATATCTTTTATTTGTTGACAGGCACTCAACCTAAAAGTTATTTGATTGCTGTCTAGAGTACGTATTAGTTTACGTAATTAAGTGGTTAGAGTAATTTGTACAAAAATACAAGTTTTTGGGTTTCCAATGTAAATTGAGGGTTGGTTGACAATGCAGGTGGATTCAAAAGAGATAATTAATAATAAACTATCTTCAGTTGAATTCTTACAAGGAGATTACTAATTTGACATAGGGAGAGAGGGCCAGCCGCTCATTTATGCAGGCTTGCAGACAGCTAGCTAGTAAGGGAGATTGATGATATGCAGGTCGACCAGCGGTGGTCGACGAAGGTAGTGTTCGTTAGGTAGCTCATTTGCGATAGAGTAGGATACTAGGTGCTCGGTAGATACTGACTTTCCAGACGAAAAACAGCATTAGGAAAACAGCACTGGATTAACTCTAGTCAAATTTAGTACAACGATATACAAGTGGGTTAGGTTGTGTTTTCATTGCCCGTGTTTTTAATAGTTCATTAAAGGCTAGCTCCAATATTATAGAAAATAATATATCATGCGCGTAGTTAAAAGTTTTTAAAATATTTGAAAGTTGTCGTGTTTGAAATCGGGCAGGCGACATTATGTGAACATTTCCACTTCGTTCGAAATAGTTTAATCGTAGTGTAGGTATGTAAGGAACTCTCCCGGATGATTGCACGAGCTTAGTGGTTATGGCGCCGCTCTCGTGTTCCGCTTTCCGTATCAAAATTAAAGCTAATACTTTATTTCCATGAGATATCTGTTATGTAATGGTGAATCCAAATTATAAATTTTGTCTTGAATTCACAACATGAATTCTAGATAAAACCAATTTGTAACCAGAATTAAGAAATGCTTCGGTGGTTTGGTCATATAGAAAGAATGAAAGCGAAAAGAGTAACAAAGCAAAATTACGCTGCAGAAGGGAGTGACAGGGTTGGCAAGGGACGCCATAGATGGCAGTTTATTGACCTAATGGGCAATACCCTTAATCACCGTGCATGTATGCGTAGGTATATGGATGTAAAAGAGGCGAGAGAGGCGTGTCAGTATTGTGCCAAATGGAAGTTCTCTGCCTACCTACAAATAGAAGTTCGTATTCTCTCGGTATGTGAGTGTTTATGTATGTATGTATAATGTATGTATCTAGAATTCTAACCAAGGACGCATGATTTAACATTAGATACACTAACCTTCGAACTAAGTTATGACTGATTATTATTATTACATTATATTGTTCGTGTAACTAGGTTTGTCAGAGGAATACGCCAGGGTTATCTTCAAACGTCAATCATACTTAGGCGCAGTACACCCTGCTAAGTTTACTACATAATATTATTGTTTCTTAATGTTTCATTTTTAATAGTAATACATATTATAATATTGTAAACTAGCAACGCGCCACGGCTTCGCCTCGAAATGATTTATTAATGTGACGTTATTTAGATTTAAGATAGTCAAAGACCATTTAGTTTATCAACTTTCTTTTTTTTTTACAAAAAAATCTTTCAAATTTTGCACTGTGTCTCGCCAGCAACGCAAAGTGAGGAATCTGCATTTATAAATAGCCAAAATTAGGGGATTTTAAGTTGCTCATTAGTGTAAAGGTATCTCAAAAATGAATCATAGAATTCTAAATAAAAGGAATTAATCAACAAAATAACAATATTTATTTCTAGTAAACTAAATCAAAGCTAAAGTACTTATAACAAAATAACATAATATATCACAAACCTTCTTCTCCTCGTCTCTGAATGATCCCGACTCTTAAGAGCTAACTTTTAATCCACAGACAATATTTAACGTCACTTGAACACAATCGAGACGAAACGTAATCGATTATTCTCTCAGACATAATACGACTTGACCATAGACTCTTTAGTATTGATGGAGTGATGTAAACAACAACTCTAATGGGCAATGCTTCTTACATTAGGTGCCAAGTTTAAAAATTAGGTCCTTAAAATTTTCACCAGAACGAACTATTGAAATTTGCGTTACTCGCGAAACGTATCGCTTGCAACGCAGTGACGATAATAGATATACGATAAATATTAATAGCAAACAATTAAGTGCTGCAAGTATAGGCGTATAGCAATGACAAGGCGCCACTAATAAAAATAAAGTCGTTATTGAGAACAAAGCAGATGCAAAAATCAGATCTTTTGAAAATCTTCTTCAGCGCCAATTTCAACAGTTCGTTGCAATGAAAATTGTAGACCACCTAATTAGCACCTAAAAAGCCCCTAATTTTGGTTTATCTAAATGCAAATTTCTGACTTTGCGTTGCTGGCGAGACACAACTAAATTTTTCGGATAAAGTATAGCCTGGAGCTATCCTGGCATTGCTCTATATATGTTCATGAAGTTTCATTACAATCGGTGCAGCCATTCCGAAGATTAGCCTGGAAAGACAGACAGACTGACAGACAGATAGGCAGGCAAAAATTAAAAAAAATATATTCGTGTCTTAATGTCACTCACATTAATGACATGCAAATAATCCCCTCAGCTCAATTTAAGATGCTTATTTCGATATTACAGATAAATACTTCAATTTTATTTATATCTAATATATTTTTTTATACATGGTAGAGCCATGCTGCAGCTATATTAGTTGTATAGTTGTAGCAGGAATGGGTCGGCTCAACCGGAGAAGGACCACGCTCTCACAGAATACCAGCGCCAAATAGCTGCTTAACACTTGCTGTGTTTCGTATGGTAAGTGTAGAGAATCGGAGGCCCTTTTTACTGGAAATGAGGCATTCCATCTTAGTCCTCACGGGTGGCAACGCATCTGCATTTTGATTCGCAAACGAGGATAAATGTAGATGGGCCACAGCAACCACTTATCTCGTTTGTCACCCTATGCTATAAAAAAAATTATGTTTGTTTGTTCGTATATTATGCACTGCCATACCGTTTATTAGATTGCGGTAAAACTTTGTCAACTTATTATTTGCACTTGCGCGAAGGTACAATTTACTTTTTTTACGAAAGTACAATTAACTTACAGTGGGTGACGCGCGTAAAGTTATACCTACAAATTAATTTGAATATTATATATTATTCAACTTCAATTAATGTATTATCATTTTGAATTAAACTATATAACTCTACTATCTCTTCCGAATTAAAAAATATTTCCACATTTGTTTCTTCTATGGCAGTAACCTAGTTATATTATATATCAAAATATGTAGATCAATGATCTAAAAAAGGTTTTCTCCGAACCAGTTGTAAAAGCATAAATAAGCTTCAATAAAGTATCTTTATAAAATATATTGAATGAATATTATTCTATTCTGTTTTATTCTATTGATACGTTACAAATTAATGACATAACATAACAGAAATAACAATTTCATTAATAATAAATTATTCTGACCGAGATACAGCAAATTTTATGTTAGTAAAGGTAATGTTTTAAGATAAACCAGTTTACTTTCCTTTGATCGTTCACGTCAAATTATTTAAGGTCACGTTTGCTAATAGAAGCCAAACGAAACGTAATTTGTGTTTCCTTAACTCCTCTCACCTGTAAAATTAAATAAGTTTTATTAACTTTTTTATAGAATAATCGTGAAAAACAAGCACATAAGACATCTAAATCTATCCATTTAGAGATCTATAGAGATCTATTAAGAATAAAAATGCAGATGCGTTGACACCCCTGAGGACTAAGATGGAATGCCTCGTTTCGAGTAAAAAGGGTCTTCGTTTCTATACACTTATCATACGAAACACAACATCTTCAAGCTACTATTTTATGTAAACTGTGAGGTACTTGGTCCTTCCCCGATCAAGTTGATCTATTCGTGCTACAACCATAATATAACTTCCTCATGGCTCTACCACATATAAACTAGTCGTTATCAACCTTTTCATTAGTAGGTTAGTGATTTGAGTTGATATCTTTGACGCTATGCCGTGTGGTGGCGACAGAGAATCTATCCCTCAATTCGTCCCGTGGGTGTCGTAAGAGGCAACTATTTAAAATGCTAGAAATACGCTATGTTTTCCGATAGATGGCGCTACAACCAATTCGTTTACACTGGACATAAAATACACAGAGCAGCAGCTTCAAAGGTGCAAGACGTCTGGAAATGACATAGTCGATCTGCATGACAAGCGTTACGATGCCCCACTACAATGCGGCAGGCCTACGTACAGCAATGGACTTTCCCGAGCTGATTATGAAGAAGAAGATTTTGACGTTGCATTAAGAAAGCCCTTTGTATTCTTTTGTTTTAAGGAATGCAATAAAGAATAAATAAATAAATATGAACGAGTGACAGTTCCCCTGGGTGTTCCCAGCCTATGAATCTATAAAAAAGTTCACGTATCCCGTTGACATCTTTCAGAACCAAGATAAAGTCTCACAGCCTTGGCGGTAGAAAAAAGTGTGTTACCAACCCAGATGGAGTTGTAGACTGAAAAGTTGCTCTACGAGTACTATCTAGATCATCATCTTGAACAAAATACGCCTTGTATATTGAACGTTGATTGATCAAACAAAATTCTATCCTAAGGAAATCAATGTACCGGAAGTAATACAGACAGCCGCATATACTGTTTCTTCCTGTTTGGTGATGTATTACAAATAAATGTCGAACCTTTTTGATCAGTTCGGTAAATATGAGAGAGCAACTTCAATTCATTGAAGATATGATTACCTGCTTTAGAAGAAGCGTAATTGAGTGTTCAAAGCTCCTATTTAATAACAACAATAATAAAATGATAAAATAAACAAATGAAATAGCTGAAGTAACTTTGTACGAAATCATATTACGTCTAAATAAGTCTATCCAGACTGCAACTGCAACTAGAAAAAAAACTAAATTAATAGAAAAATAAAAGTTACTTAGGATATAAAGAAAATTTTGCGGCCACGTTGTAAACTATGACTATAACAGCCTTAGTAAGGTTGCTTTCAAACCATCCATGTGAGTTTAAGGTTTAAGTAAAATTCAAACCTGCTCAATTGAATTGAGAATTGCAACCTATATACGTCCTATTCCTGGGCATATTTCTGGGAGGGTTTAACCTACGTGAGTTCCTTATCTTGCCTTGCGGTTTTTTATACATGAAGGGTGTTAAACGAGTACACAGTCCATCTGATGGTAAGTGAATGCTGTGGCCTATAGACACCTACAAAATCTACATCCTAAATCTATTCTTTATTAATAATCAAAATGTAGATTCGTTGTCACCCCTGAGAACTAAGATAAAATGACTCGTTACCAGGGCGTTACAAAGGTCTCATTCAAGCATTAAGCTGCTATTATACGCTGGCATTATGTAAGAGCGTGGGCCTTCCCCGGTTGAGCCGACCAATTCTTTCTGAAACCATAGTATGGAAAGAAAGAAAGAAAGAAAGAAAAGAAAGAAAAAAACATTTATTCACGGTCTAATCACAATAGATACAAAACAAAGCAAAAATATGGAATTAAACAGAATGGCTGTAGCGTGGCTCTACCACATCCCCTACAAGACCTACAACCTATATCTATTCTCGAGTAAGGATCAAAATGTAGAATCGATGCCACCCCTGAGAACTAAGATAAAATAACTCGTTGCCAGGGCGTTACAAAGGTCTCATTCTGAATTAAACTGTTATTATACGCTGGTATTATGTGAGAGCGTGGTTCTTCCCCGGTCGAGCCGACCAATTATTTCTGAAACCATAGTATGGCTGTAGCATGGCTCTACCTCGCTCAAACACAGTAAACTTTTTCAACAGCCTGTTGTTTATATTACTTGTTGTACTTTTATTTATTCTGTGATATTACGTAGCCTCTGCCTTCATTACTGTTATTATACGAGTAATTGGTTATCGTTAGGTACCTTATTTATTCTATTGTTGTTTCTGATATTTTTATGTGGAAGAGTTTATGTAAGTATGTAGTTTATACTTCTATTTAACATGTAATGGTTGTGTGAAAATATACACTAGCCCATATAACCACGTGGGCGTTGTAAGAGGCAACTGAAAGAAGCTATACCAGGAGATGTGCATCAGCATCTTTCTGATAACAGCTGAAAAGAAAAGCCTATTTTCAGCAGTGGATTTTTGGAACGAAGTTCCTTATCGGACGGTACGGGTTTGGCGGATGGGAGCGAGGCGACAAAAAGTGTAAGATATTTTCGTCACTACCCCTTGTGTCATAGTGTCATCATCATCATCATCATTACAGCCCTTCACAAGTCACTGCTGAACATAGGCGTCCCCCAAAGCACGGTCCTGAGCCACCTGCATCCATCGACTTCCTGCATGTCTTACCAGGTCGTCACTCCATCTCGTGGGGGGACGCCCTACACTTCGCCTACCGGTACGAGGCCGTCACTCGAGAACCTTTCTTCCCCATCGGTTGTCGGTTCTTCGAGCTATATGGCCGGCCCACTACCACTTCAGCTTACTAATCCGTTGGGCTATGTCGGTTACTCTGGTTCTACTGCGGATATCCTCATTCCTAAGTTTATCACGCAGAGAAACTCCGAGCATAGCCCTCTCCATAGCTCGCTGCGCGACCTTGAGCTTACTCATACGGCCAGCAGTGAAGGACCACGTCTCAGTTCCGTAAGTCATCACTGGCAACACGCACTGGTTGTACAATTTCGTTTTAAGGTTTTGAGGTATGTCTGACGAGAAGATGTGTCGTAGCTTCCCGAACGCTGCCCAGCCGAGTTGAATCCGTCGATTGACCTCTCGGTCGAAGTTGGACTTACCTAGTCGGACTATTTGTCCCAGGTAAACATAGTGTATTTTATTTTAAATGACGCTTCATTTTAATAGACGCTAATAATTAATTTATTTATATTTGTTAATCAATAATATAATAAGTTTATCAATAATAATATACTATGAAAATAACTTCGTTCCAACCGAGTGTTCCACGACACAAAAAAAACACAAACAGGAACCAAGGGAACCGATGCTCTTGGCCGTTAGTGCTGATGCGACGAGTTGATGACGTGATTTAAACACTAGTTGAAAACATACAAATAAATAAAATCGAAGTGTGTGTTTGTAATGTCAAAATTACAGTTTTTACTAAATGCATAAGAAAGTAAAGACGGGACATATAACTAAAATACAATTTTTAAAATTTTTGTCTCTCTGTCTGTCTGTTTGTTCCGGCTAATCTCCAAAACTGCTGAACCGATTTTAACGGGACTTTCACTGGTAGATAGCTGATTTCATAAGGAGTAACTTAGGCTATTTTTATTTTAGAAAAAGAATTAGGGTTCCGCGCAAAAACATAAAAACCCTAACACGCGGGCGAAGTCGCGGGGAACTGCTAGTTTAATAAATATTTTCTTATTCTGCATCTACTTCATCATCCCTTGAAAGTAGTATATCGCCATCTTTCAGAGGCCGCAAGACCACTCTGGCATTTTCTATAATCGCCTCTTACTATACCCACGGTACGAAATAGGGTACCACCCTATTTCGTTGACTTTGTATTAAATCAATGGGATGGGATTCTCCGACTTTCTTCCGAATTCTAATATAATACTTGTAGAAACTGTGGGTCTATGCTTGTCCGCACTGCAAACTTATTTTAAACTTTTAGCAACGGAGCTATGGGAACAAATTGAGCATGCTGCTTTCAAGAGTAAAATTAGTTTATAAACTCAATTCTCAATGTTCTATCAATTTTCAAATCCAACATAATAGATGAAATGAAGAGAAAATGAAATGATAATTATAATTATTTCGACACAAGAAAAAAATATAGTTACCTTACGTGGATATGTGAATTTTGCAATGTTTAACTTGTTCGGGGATGCGGAATTGTGCACGCGCGCGTCGAGTAGATATACGGTCTAGGATTCGAACCGCGCATTCCTTGTTCGAGAGCTTCTCCCCGTTGATCGTCAGGAAATCATTATAATTGTGCCGTCGCGTTAAGTGCCCTTTTTTGTGTGTGTTGGCTTGTTAGTTTACGTGTCAACGAGGCGTATTTTGAATCTTTTCGCGTTGTGGTGGTTTGGTGTCGAATGAAGGAACTTAGTTGTGTTTAACGCTGAACCGTATGACTCATTAAGAGATCGCTTTAATTCCCTATTTATAATCTTGTGATAAGTGAATCCGGGACATTGAATGTCGAATTAGAACTAATATCCTTACTGTTTCGGGTATCACGTGGTCGATTCTACGACGAATGAGGAATTAGGTGAGTTTAAGTTAGTTAAATGTACAATGAAGCTAATAGACTGAAATAGTGACAAGGAAGAAAGAAATGGTCCAGCGGTGGAGCCTGCTGGAGCGATGCAGCATTTCGGGGCAGCCTGGAACTCGGCCGCTGCTGTTCGCCTAAGGTGGTCAAGGTCTCACACATTCACACATCACTGAACACTACTTGCCCTTCAGCTTACACCCACTCATGGCCTGACCGAGCCTTGGTGCGAAGTTAGCTTCTGATACTAGTACGTAATATGTGTTTCTAACATTCTCCCATATAGCTTAGTGTTATAGGAAATTCTTCCATGTGGCCATTTTGGGCCCGACCTGCGGGTGCTCGTGGAATCTTCTGCTCATAGGCCCCGGAAGATTCGACCCTTGCTGGAGCAGCTGTAGGCCGTAACAGTTACATACTAAGAAGCTAATGAATAAATAATGATATATGTTTGGAAAGATTTTTACGTGTTAGAGTCATGCTGCTGTTATATTATGGTAATAGCACGAATGGCTCAGCTCAACAGGGGAAGGGCCACGCTCTCACAGAATACTAGCGTGAAGTAGCGGTTTGATGCTGCTGTGGTGGGTGCATCTTAGTCCTCAGGTGTGACAACACACCTGCATTTTGATTCTTAATCGATGTTAGTTAGTTTAGATATCTCTGGGCCACAGCGTCACTTATCATCAGGTGGACTATTTTTTCACATTTTAGTTTAATATTTCTCTATTTAAATTTTTATTTAAGCAAGGTGACAAATGAGTAGGTATACGGGTATAGCCCACCTAGTGGTAAGTGGATGCTGATATGGTGGAGTGATAATGTTTATTATTGGAACGAAGTTCTTTATCGGACGGTACGAATTTGGCGGATGGGGGATAGGCGAAAAAAATAGTGTAAGATTTTTCCGTTAAGATCACTGCTGTAGACGGCCTTGGCAGCTATAAGGAAGCGAGATAGAATAATATCTAACTCCCTCGCACTTTTTCTTATCTTGCCATGAAATAAATAATTATTTTATTTTAAATGATGCTTCATTTTAATAGACGCTAGTAATTCATTTATTTGTATTTGTCAATCAATTATGTAATACGTTTATCAATAATAAATAAAACATATTAGAAGCGTCAGTAGCCTAATGGCAGGGCGCGGATCGCGAACTCGAAAGGTCGTGGATTCGAATCCGACATTCGAATACTGTCGTGAACCACTTCTAACACAAGCATTTTAAGATTACCAGAAGTGGTTTAAGGGTATATGAGTAATGTTTAATAGCATTTTGTGAGTGAGTGTTTCACGACACTCACGCATGTTTTTTTAATATATAGAAATAACCACCACAAAGCAAAGAGACAACGAGTCAGTGTCAGGTCCTGGGTTAGAACCTTCGACAGGAGCTAATATTTATCCACAAAAGCACAAACTTCTTAGATTCGACTCTCAGAGGAACAAAAAATATAGACAGAACGTTTTTACTGGAAACGAGGCATTCCATCTTAGTTCTTATAGGTGACTCTGGTGTATTCTGTTCTCGTTTGTGACCCTTATTCTATAAACATGGCCTTTCTCAAGGTCTGCTCCACCTGCATCCATTGACACCTACAACTCCCTCGTAACTCGACTTCTGAGAAATAAAGAAGTAAGACAAAATCGGACAGTGAATTGGTAAAGTTACAACGAATATTATATTACATCCAACTAACTACTGACTTCGATCAGTCCTTAGAGTAATTACACATTCTATGGATCAGTCAGTTTACAGCAGTCGATCGAGCGCACGTGCGCGTGTCGTATTTTTTAATCATAACGAAATCACACTGGTGCCAAAATGATTTTAAAAGAAAAATTAAAAAGATTTTAAGCATTGCATCTCTTGTTTCTTTAAAATAAAATTTACGGTTTGCTTATTTTTTTTTAACTGGCGCGGAATGGTTTGTAGTATACTTGAGAGTTGCTTTTAAATTTGACCCCATTTTTAGCAGTCTTCAAAAAGAAGTTTCTGAATTCGACTGTATGTTCTTTTCCATTTTACTTGCATGTACATATTAGTGGCGGTGTAAGAATATCCACTATCCTATATCATTCCATGGGTGTCGTAACAGGCGACAGAGGGAAAGAAATCAGGGGATGGACAGCAGCGTCTTCCTATTAACGACTAAAAATAAAATGAACTATCCCGCTTACCTAGCGTGGCAACTTTTGCAAATATATATATATATACACATATATATATAATATAATATATATATATATATATATATATATATATATATATATATATATATATATATATATATATATTGCAAATATATATAATCTATATGAGACTTTAATAGGCTCTAACGGTAACGGTGTATATTATGTTGCCCCGATATCTTTGTCAATTGTGAATCGGTATTAATGATTATTTTTATTAAATAGGTTATACTTTATGGTTGATCCCATAAAATTTGAAGAAATAAATTCCACCCTTTAGAGTGAAAAATAAGTGATGGAATAATTAATGTAGCTCTTTAATTAATGTAACAACATTCTAATCGTTACCTTGAGCTTGTAATTTTCTTTGTTTCACTTAAAAGGGTCAAAAAGGGTTAAAATTAAAAACAATAAAAGTATTTTAGGCTTCATGTAGAAGTAGTTTTATTTCTTTTAAAAGTCGGATCTTACTTTTAATTAAAAGTTAATTTTTTTGTTAAATAAAGCAGATGGACCATCATCATCATCATTACAGTTCATCACAAGTCCACTGCTGAACATAGGCCTCCCCCAAGGGATGCCACAAAGCACGGCTCCGATACACCTACATCCATTGACATCTTACAACGTGTCACTCCGTCTAGTGGAGGGACGCCCTACACTTCACCTGCCGGTACGAGGCTGCCACTCGAGAACCTTTCTACCCGTGTCAATAAAACAGACACAGATATTAGTAGTTGCGCATTCTGGTAAAAGCCCTGACTGGACACTGTTGTCTTAAAAGTCACATGTCCATCCAGGGACTAAGCAACTCAACGATGTGCCGGTTTGGCTTCCTAGAGGAGGAAATGCCTTTACACATCCTGATAAATTGCGGACCCTTAATACACAAACGCAGTACTCATCTGGAAAGCTATATACGTCACCCAGAAGAAGTGAAATTACTCACCGCTAAGCAACTCCTTCTATTCATTGAGGACGTAGGACTTAGCAGTGAACTGTAGACATAGCAGCGATCACAATAGATCTTTTAGGTCGCAGTGATATTGGTCTCTCTAGACCTGCACAACTGCTCGTACATAATAAAAAAATAGTAGTTGATCGCTGGTTGTTCACACTGCCGGTAACTCTCTCTCTACTAGTTTGTCGCAGTGACAAGAGCTATCAAAGACAAAACCCACTCAGTGATGCTCGCTTGACGTTCTGAACTCACGCCGAGAGAATAACCAGCGGTCATTTTACTCTACTAGCGGATCTGAGTGCACTCGTTTATAGCTTAGCGACAAAACTAACGGAACTATACACTCGCTACTCGCTGCTCGCCAGCTCTTATCTAGTTTCTAGCTCTTTTCGCTTCTCGTTCATTGTCGTCGGTGGGACAAGTGTCTATATAAACTGATTATGACCCAATTCCATGGTCAGGTCAGAATGATGAGTAATCTCCTCATCAGTTTTCTTAATAATATTTGCTTATTAGTCATAGTTACTAATGATGATGCTGATAATAATGTAAACAGAACCACAAGAGCAGACTAAAATTTAAGAATACCTTATATGTACGTCATTTAAATGACGGAGAACAATTTTATCTCTTCATATATTTAATACTTAGAAACACGAAATATTCATTTCTCGCACAGACTGCATTAAAGTTGAAACGTGCTCTAAAAGTTTCAGTTTGAGTTTCACTCAGTAATATTTTCACTCTATCTCGCATTTAAATTTACGAGGTCCGCAAAATTGTTGAATAGTTTAATTAAATTATTATACTGTTTATCTACCTTGACGAAAAGGGTAGACACAGGTTTATTTTATACAAACACTGCCTATAAACTCAGGCGCCAGGAGCTATGAAATCAGATTACGAAATTTCGGCTGACGGACCGTAGTTTGATATTTTTTATTTGTTGACAGGCACTCAACCTAAAAGTTATTTGATTGCTGTCTAGAGTACGTATTAGTTTACGTAATTAAGTGATCAGAGTAATTTGTACAAAAATACAAGTTTTTGGGTTTTCAATGTAAATTGAGGGTTGGTTGACAATGCAGATGGATTCAAAAGAGATAATTAATAATAAACTATCTTCAGTTGAATTCTTACAAGGAGATTACTAATTTGACATAGAGAGAGAGGGCCAGCCGCTCATTCATGCAGGCTTGCAGACAGCTAGAGAGAGACAGAGATTGATGATATGCAGGTCGACCAGCGGTGGTCGACGAAGGTAGTGTTCGTTAGGTAGCTCATTTGCGATAGAGTAGGATAGTAGGTGTTCGGTAGATACTGATTTTCCAGACGAAAAACAGCATTAGGAAAACTTGCAACAGCACTGGATGAACTCTAGTCCAATTTAGTACAACGGTATACAAGTGGGTTTGGTTGTGTTTTCATTGCCCGTGTTTTTAATAGTTCATTACAGACTAGCTCCAATATTATCGAAAATAATATATCATGCGCGTAGTAGTTTAAAATGTTTGAAAGTTGTCGTGTTTGAAATCGGGCAGGCGACATTATGTGAACATTTCCACTTCGTTAGAAATAGTATAATCGTAGTGTAGGTATGTAAGGAACTCTCCCGGATGATTGCACGAGCTTAGTGGTTATGGCGCCACTCTCGTGTTCCGCTTTCCGTATCAAAATTAAAGCTAATACTTTATTTCCATGAGATATCTGTTATGTAATGGTGAATCCAAACTATAAATTTTGTCTTGAATTCACAACATGAATTCTAGATAAAACCAATTTGTAACCAGAATTAAGAAATGCTTCGGTGGTTAGGTCATGTAGAAGGAATGAAAGCGAAAAGAGTAACAAAGCAAAATTATGCTGCAGAAGGGAGTGACAGGGTTGGCAAGGGACGCCATAGATGGCAGTTTATCGACCTAATGGGCAATACCCTTAATCACCGTGCATGTATGCGTAGGTATATGGATGTAAAAGAGGCGAGAGAGGCGTGTCAGTATTGTGTCAAATGGAAGTTCTCTGCCTACCTACAAATAGAAGTTCGTATTCTCGCTGTATGTGAGTGTTTATGTATTTATGTATAATGTATGTATCTAGAATTCTAACCAAGGATGCATGATTTAACATTAGATACACTAACCATCGTACTAAGTTATGACTGATTATTATCACATTATATTGTTCGTGTAACTAGGTTTGTCAGAGGAATACGCCAGGGTTATCTTCAAACGTCAATCATACTTAGGCGCAGTACCTACACCCTGCTAAGTTTACTACATAATATTATTGTTTCTTAATGTTTCATTTTTAATTGTAATACATATTATAATATAGTAAACAAGCAACGCGCCACGGCTTCGCCTCGAAATGATTTATTAATGTGACGTTATTTAGATTTAAGATAGTCAAAGACCATTTAGTTTATGAACTTTCGTTTTTTTTTTTACAAAATAATAGCTCCAAATTTTTCAACTGTGTCTCGCCAGCAACGCAAAGTGAGGAATCTGCATTTATAAATAGCCAAATTTAGGGGCTTTTTAGGTGCTCTTTAGTGTAAAGGTATCTCAAAAATGAATCATAGAACTCTAAATAAAAGGAATTAATCAATAAAATAACAATATTTATTTCTAGTAAACTAAATCAAAACTAAAGTATAAGAAAATAACATAATATATCACAAACCTTCTTGTCACTCCGGCGGCTCGTCTCCTCGTCTCTGAATGATCCCGACTCTTAAGAGCTAACTTTTAATCCACAGACAATATTTGACGTCACTTGAACACAATCGAGTCGAAACGTAATCGATTATTCTCTCAGACATAATACGACTTGACCATAGACTCTTTAGTATTGATGGAGTGATGTAAACAACAATTCTAATGGGCAATGCTTGTTATATTAGGTGCCAAGTTTAAAAATTAGGTGCTTAAAATCATAAAAAAAATGTAGGTTAATGATCTAAAAAAAGATTTTCTCCGAATCACTTGTAAAAGCATAAATGAGCTTCAATAAAGTATCTTTATAATATATATTGAATGAATATTATTCTATTCTGTTTTATTCTATTCATACGTTACAAATTTATGACATAACATAACAGAAATAACAATTTCATTATTAATAAATTATTCTGATCGATATACAGCAAATTTTATGTTAGTAAAGGTAATGTTTTAAGATAAACCAGTTTACTTTCCTTTGATCGTTCACGTCAAATTATTTAAGGTCACGTTTGCTAATAGAAGCCCAACGAAACGTAATTTGTGTTTCCTTAACTCCTCTCACCTGTAAAATGAAATAAGTTTTATTAATCTTTTTATAGAATAACCGTGAAAAACAAGCACACAAGACATCTAAATCTATCCATTTAGAGATCTATAGAGATCTATTAAGAATAAAAATGCAGATGCGTTGGCACCCCTGAGGCCTGAGATGGAATGCCTCGTTTCGAGTAAAAAGGGTCTTCGTTTCTATACACTTATCATACGAAACACAACATCTTTAAGCTACTATTTTATGTAATCTGTGAGGTCCTTGGTCCTTCCCGGATCAAGTTGATCTATTCGTGCTACAACCATAATATAACTTCCTCATGGCTCTACCACATATAAACTAGTCGTCATCAACCTTTTCATGGCTGTTGTCGCATACCAGTTGGGTTAGTGATTTGAGTTGATATCTTTGACGCTATGCCGTGTGGCTGCGACAGAGAATCTATCCCTCAATTCGTCCCGTGGGTGTCGTAAGAGGCGACTATTTAAAATGCTAAAATGCTAGAAATACGCTATGATTTCCGATAGATGGCGCTACAACCAATTCGTTTACACTGGACATAAAATACACAGAGCAGCAGCTTCAAAGGTGCAAGACGTCTGGAAATGACATAGTCGATCTGCATGACAAGCGTTACGATGCCCCACTACAATGCGGCAGGCCTATGTACAGCAATGGACTTTCCCGAGCTGATTATGAAGAAGAAGATTTTGACGTTGCATTAAGAACGCCCTTTGTATTCTTTTGTTTTAAGGAATGCAATAAAGAATAAATAAATAAATATGAACGAGTGACAGTTCCCCTGGGTGTTCCCAGCCTATGAGTCTATAAAAAAAGTTCATGTATCGCGTTGACATCCTTGAGAACCAAGATAAAGTCTCACAGCCTTGGCGGTAGAAAAAAGTGTGGTACCAACCCAGATGGAGTTCTAGACTGAAAAGTTGTTCTACGAGTACTATATAGATCATCATCTTGAACAAAACACGCCTTGTTTATTGAACGTTGATTGATCAAACAAAATTCTATCCTAAGGAAATCAATGTACCGGAAGTAATACAGACAGCCGCATATACTGTTTCTTCCTGTTTGGTGATGTATTACAAATAAAAGTCGAGTCTTTTTGATCAGTTCGGTAAATATGAGAGAGCAACTTCAATTCATTGAAGATATGATTACCTGCGTTAGATGAAGCGTAATTTAGTGTTCAAAGCTCCTATTTAATAACAGCAATAATAAAATTATAAAATAAACTAAACAAGTTTGTAGTCTTTCACAAATGAAATAGCTGAAGTAAGTTTGTACGAAATAATATTGCGTCTAAATAAATCTATCCAGACTGCAACTGCAACTAGAAAAAAACTAAATCAATTGAAAAATAAACCAGTTACTTAGGATATAAAGAAAAATATGCGGCAACGTTGTAAACTATGACTATAACAGCCTTAGTAAGGTTGCTTTCAAACCATCCATGTGAGTTTAAGGTTTAAGTAAAATTTAAACCTGCTCAATTGAATTGAGAATTGCAGCCTATATACGTCCTATTCCTGGGTATATTTCTATGAGGGTTTAACCTAGGTGAGTTCCTTATCTTGCCTTGCGGTTTTTTATACATGAAGGGTGTTAAACGAGTACACAGTACATCTGATGGTAAGTGAATGCTGTGGCCTATAGACACCTACAAAATCTACATCCTAAATCTATTCTTTATTAATAATCAAAATGTAGATTCGTTGTCACCCCTGAGAACTAAGATAAAATGACTCGTTACAAGGGCGTTAAAAAGGTCTCATTCAAGCATTAAGCTGCTATTATACGCTGGCATTATGTGAGAGCGTGGGCCTCCCCGGTCGAGCCGACCAATTCTTTCTGAAACCATAGTATGGCTGTAGCATAGCAGGCTCTACCACGTCACCTACAAGACCTACAACCTATATCTATTCTCGAGTAAGGATCAAAATGTAGATTCGTTGTCACCCCTGAGAACTAAAATAAAATGACTCGTTACCAGGGCGTTACAAAGGTCTCATTCAAGAATTAAACTGCTATTATACGCTGGTATTATGTGAGAGCATGGTTCTTCCCAGGACCAATTATTTCTGAAACTCTTACTCGTTAAGGTTAGGCTCAAACACAGCAAACTTTTTCAACAGCCTGTTGTTTATATTACTTGTTGTACTTTTATTTATTCTGTGATATTACGTAGCCTCTGCCTTCATTACTGTTATTATAATTGGTTATCGTTAGGTACCTTATTTATTCTATTATTGTTTCTGATATTTTTATGTGGAAGAGTTTATGTAAGTATGTAGTTTATACCTCTATTTACCATGTAGTGGTGGTGTGAAAATATACACTAGCCCATATAACCACGTGGGCGTTGTAAGAGGCGACTGAAAGAAGCTAAACGAGGAGATGTGCATCAGCATCTTTCTGATAACAGCTGAAAAGAAAAGCCTATGTTCAGCAGTGGATTTTTGGAACGATGTTCCTTATCGGACGGTACGGTTTGGCGGATGGGAGCTAGGCGACAAAAAGTGTAGGATGTTTTCGTCACTACCCCTTGTGTCATAGTGTATTTTATTTTAAATGACGCTTCATTTTAATAGACGCTAATAATGAATTAATTTATATTTGTTAATCAATAATATAATACGTTTATCAATAATAATAATATACTATGAAAGTAACTTCACTCCAACCGAGTGTTCCACGACACTCACGCATGTTTATTTCACGGACGAATCTTAAAACACAAACAGGAACCAAGGGAACCGATGCTCTTCGCCGTTAGTGATGATGCGACGAGGTGATGACGTGATTTAAACACTAGTCGAAAACATTAATCTATACAAATAAATAAAATTGAAGTGTGTGTTTGTAATATCAAAATTACAGTTTTTAAAATTTTTGTCTGTCTGTATGTTTGTTCCGGCTAATCTCCAAAACGGCTGAACCGATTTTGACGGGACTTTCACTGGTAGATAGCTGATTTCATAAGGAGTAACTTAGGCTATTTTTATTTTATAAATAGAATTAGGGTTCCGCGCAAAAATATAAAAACCCTAACACGCGGTCGAAGTCGCGGGGAACAGCTAGTTTAATAAATATTTTCTTATTCTGCATCTTCTTCATCATCACTTGAAAGTAACGCCATCTTTCGGAGGCCGAAAGACCACTCTGGCATTTTCTATAACCACCTCTTACTATATCCACGGTACGAAATAGGGTACTACCCTATTTCGTTGACTTTGTATTAAATCAATGGGATGGGATTCTCCGACCAATCAATGGGTTCACACGACATGTGTACTCACTTTTTCACAACTGAATTGAATAAATTCTAATATAATACTTGTAGAAACTGTGGGTCTATGCTTGTCCGCACTGCAAACTAATTTTAAACTTTTAGCAACAGAGCTATGGGAACAAATTGAGCATGCTGCTTTCAAGAGTAAAATTAGTTTATAAAGTCAATTCTCAATGTTTTATCAATTTTCAAATCCAACATAATAGATGAAAAGAAGAGAAAATGAAATGATAATTATAATTATTTCGACCCTACAAAAAAATATGGGTCTACTAACAAAACTTAAGAAAATATGATATACTAGCTGTGCCCGCGGCGTAGCTCGCGTATACAGGTTTTACATAAAGAATTTGTCGTTTAGGTAAGAGAATATTAAACGATTTATTTCATTACTGTATCAATAAGTGGTAACTAAATAAATCATTATCATCAAAGTTCTAAGTCGTTTATGATAGAGCTTCTGTGTAAACGACGTTAGAAGTAGGCTTAGCCAGGGTGTACACAAAAAGGTTACGGGGGCTACTAACGTGGGAAAAAGCAACATAGAGTTGGCCATGTGCAAAACAGTCAGTACTGAGGTACACTCCTACAACGCGTAAAGTTTGACCTTGCGCTTTATTTACGGTCATCGCATAACACACGCTCACTGTAACTGGGAACTGAACGCGCTTAAAACTGAAAGGAAAGTTACTTAAAGGTTTGTGGGCAGTGCTGCCAGATTAAAAAAAAACTCATTCAGCTCTAGGACAACACAAAAAGCGCTAGATTTCATGAAAACAGCGCTTTAAAAAAGCCCTAGATTTCGCGCTAAATTAACTACAAACAAATTTGTGTTTTTTTATATAATCATAATAAAGAAAACAACATTAAGTTTTTTTTCTGGCAATATTTTTTTGATGTATCAATACTTCGCAGGACATCGACTTATAATTATGGCAATTGCTGTCAACAGTAGGTAGTACTGTACGAACAATAAAAATGTCATTAATTGATTTAAAGTGCAATGTATTTCGCAACTTAGTTTCAGATGTCAGCATCTGATTGCGGTTGCTACACAGTTTCTTTGTGTTATAACTTCTAAGTAACTTTTAACTTAGCTGTGCTCTAAGCAACTGACTGAAACTGAATAAAGCAAAATAAATGCGTTGCCAAAACCATGAACAAAAACTTTAATAAAGGGGATTTCCCCGCTTATAGTCGTCGGTAAAAAAATCAAGTTGATCATCCTAAAGGGGAAGCCAGGAGATCCATAGCACAGGGTATCCTAGTTTGGACTCGTCTCCCATGCTCTTTGTTTTGTGGAGAAAATATGTTCGAAAAAGATAAACTGCAATGTACTATTTGTGGGAAAAAATAATAAAGGTCATTATTATTATTATCGGTAATGTGGACTCACAGTGCTGCTATAAAAGAGTTAATAACCCGCTAGTCGCTAAAATATTGAAATGTGTGCTAAATACACCAAAAAGCGCTGGATTAAGCTAGGTGCTAAAATTTCGAAATGCGCGCTATACATTCCAAAAAAGCGCTAAATCTAGTTCCAAAAGCGCTAAAATGGCAGTACTGATTATGCGTATATTATAAATACAATATCACGACATTTCGTTGCTAAATTTTATTTTTGGTCGGGTTCCGTTATATAGCTTCGATGGATACAAATTTCTTCAGTAAGTCTCAATACGATTCACGGTGAAAAATCTCAACACAGCAATTCAGAAAAGTTTGTAATTTGTACAACTCCATCTATTACGTCCTTTGTGTGAGAAAACATCCTTTTTAAATCTCTTTTTGTGTTTTAAGTATAAATATATTAATTATTATGGAACGTTTTTTTTTTTACACACAAATCTTTTTATTACTATTTCTGAGATTTTATGGCGCCATTGAACAAATTCGAACCTACATTTCAAAATAATAATCATTACTTTCGATAGAATTAACCAATTTTAATAAAACAAAGATTAAATGTAACTCGAAGATACGCTTTATGATTTTCTTAACGATTTCTTTGAAAATAAAAGATGTTTACTTTAGACGTGATGCGTTCATATAATAACAGACAAATAGACAGACAGACAAATAGACAGACAGACAATTCTAAAACTTATAAAATGTTCTTATTTAATTATTTTCAGTTCCCCATAATGATTTTAGCCACCAAAATATATATACAATGTACAGAAAGAGACACATGTTATCATCATTTTTATTATATGTATATATTTAAAGAGAGATGGCGCTGC
This sequence comes from Parnassius mnemosyne, assembly GCA_963668995.1. Lineage (NCBI taxonomy): Eukaryota > Metazoa > Arthropoda > Insecta > Lepidoptera > Papilionidae > Parnassius > Parnassius mnemosyne. Next base: position 8,404,089 of record CAVLGL010000126.1, on the reverse strand, counting down.
TAACATCAATTCTAAAAATAAAAGAGATTAATTGACGCGATTGATACATTATATAAAACGCAAGAGAACTTATAAATCAGTGCCTGCACAGTAAGCAAAAAATAAAGTTTGACTCTCGCCAAAACCAACGCAATTGTTAATAGCTCTTTTAAAATTTGATTTACCACATAGAGTACTTGGCGGTAAAGAATAAATTGAGTTTGTCAAAACGCAGTAGGGCAGCGAGTAATATAATAAAGATTAGCAGTAAATATGAAAACTCATCTACAGGAAAAAACCACATTGTTACATTTTCACTACACCACCATCTATCGAAGAAATGGGTTAACTATTGTGCTTCAGATTTAGTTAATGAGGTTTAATATATTTTTGTATAATATATTTAATACGTTCTTTAATACTTTTGTTTACTGCATTTTAGATATACATAATTATATCATTGTTTTACATAATTTAACTATGATTTATGATATGATATTAGTTTAAAATGCACTTGATGACTCAAACAAAGCCACCGTTGAGCTAATTCGTACCTATACTTCCCTACCCATACTTCAGAATATTTATCATAACTTTTGATGGAATGAACTGATTTTAATGAAATAAAGACTAAATGTAACCCGAAGATACACTTTATAATTTCCTTAACAATTCTTATGATATAAATTAGTACTTTATACGTGATACGTTAACAAACAAACAGACAGACAGACAGACAGACAGAAAATTCTAAAAATGGTAGAAATGTATTTAATTACTTATTTTTAGTACCCCTCAATAACTTTTATTACAAAAATATAAAATGTACAGACATCTGCTATTTACAGTTTTATTATATGTATAGATTGTAATACTTCTATTTCAGGACTCTAGGTCACTCGCTCGCTGACTACTTCCGAGTTTGTCGGAATGTGTGCGTACGCGCGTGCGCGCGTGTGTGTGCGCGAGTTTTGTGTGCGCGAGTGTGTGTGTGTATGTGTGTGTGCGTGCGTGAGTGAGTGAGTGTGTGTGTGTGTGTGTGTGTGTGTGTGTGTGTGTGTGTGTGTGTGTGTGTGTGTGTGTGTGTGTGTGTGTGTGTGTGTGTGTGTGTGTGTTAGCTTACAATAGTAACAAAGTAACAAATGATTCAGTGTCATCATAACTAAGTTTTGCTGCATAAAAATACAAATGGTGGTTGCCAACCCGCTCGTGAGGCGTGGCAACTATGGTGAATATTGCCCCTATGAGGTAACCTATGGGGGAGGGCTATGTTCAGCAGTGACAGGGTGTAATGGTGGTAGTGGTAATTTGATAACAACTGTGTTATACCCTTATGTTACTCATTACATAATTACATTCCAGGTTGTTGTCAGAATGTCATTCCTTCGCTATAAATAAAATGGTAAAAGGAAAACCGTATTTTACTATATTAAAGCGTTCTTAGTTGTCAATTGTTACCGGTCACGATAGAATGAAATAACTTTGAACGTGTAATGTTAATTTAACTTTATGAAATATGAAATCATTTGCTACTCTCAAATTAAAATATTTCGCCGTCAAATTTAAAATAAGAGAACAACTCGTATTCATCCTCGCCGCCGCCAATGAAATTGTTTATTTACCACGTTGTCGGCGGTAAAGGAAAAGATCTGCATGTCTGAGCATTGAAAATTATTCGCATATTCACTAAGACTTATTGATCACATAACGCTCTCAGAAATCTGATGAGGCCTATGCCCAGTGGGATAGATATAGGTAGTAACTTTTCAAACGAGCTGATATGCTGACAGTCCACCTGGTAATTGGCTATTGCAGGCCATGGTCACGTGCCATTTATTTATCGAAGGAGGCTATGAATGTGTTGTCGCCTCTTTTGACTAAGGAGGAATACCAGCCTGTTATTATTCTTACCCTCTCTTTCTCTTACTCTCTGCACAAATAAAGAGTGGTACTCACACTACCGGCTTTCCTACCTCCTTACGACATTTATTAAATATTAGTTGCTGTTTATTTTATTTACGTCCCCCATAAAAGACCACTGCTAGACGTGGAACTCTTTTGTCGTATGCAGGATTTAGCTTAATTGTCTTGCTTGACTGGTGGATGGACGATCGTTGCATCAGATGTCGCACCTATTCATTTTCAACGTGGTAGAGCCATGCTGTACGTAGGTCATCCAATAAGTTTTGAGATGCTCGAAATTTAAAAATGGAACGCACCCGTGTTATATGTTTCTAAAAAGCAAATTTATTTAAAAATAGAACTCCCTAAGCCTATTGCCCAATATTAAAAAAAAAAACAAAGTTCTATTAATTTTCCTGCAACGCTTCCCGCGCTTTTCATTTAAAACGATGGATCTTAACCGTGAACATTTTCGCGCTATGATATATTATGATTTTAAATTTGGTTTAACCGAACAATTAAATTTAGAACGGTTATAATCAGCATTAAGGGATTCGGCTCCATCATACTCCAACAATTTTTAGGTGGTTTGCTGAATTCAAAGGGGTAAAATTAATCTTAAAGATGACCAAAGAACCGGGGCCCCGCAAGCAGCAGTAACAGCAGAAAATGTATGGACTACTGAAATGTGGGTGCGAGAAGACCCACGAATCACATATACAGACATTGAAAACATTGTAGGCATTATTTCAGGGAGCATTCATACCATTCTACATCAACATCTTGGAGTAAGGAAGCTTTGTTGTCGATGGATCCCTCTTTTGCTCTCCGAAAGCGAAAAACAGACTCTTGTGGATTGGTGCCATAAAATGCGTCTACGTTTTGAAAACGAGGCATCTAGGCGTGTTTCAGAAATTGTTGCTGGTGACGAGACATGGATCTATCAATATGATCCGGAAAATAAAAGGCAATCATCGGTATGGGTCTACTCAGAAGGACAGTTACCGACAAAACTGCAAATACCTCGCAACTGTATCAGAAGCTATAAGATCTTTCTAATATATCCCGTAGTAGCTTCGTACGACACCTACTTGATAGAACGGGATGGTGAATTTTCCTATGAATATTTGAAAATGTGAATGTGAATGAAAATTTCTTGGAACGCTTTGAATATTTAATCTCATCGAATGTCATTGCTGTTGTACGGGTACGTAGCAATATATTCCGTTGGCTGCCGTGTAAACTAATTTTAAACTTTCAACCAACATGGTGGCTAAAATGAACTTTATATGAATGCTTCTAAAAGTTAGCTAACAATGTTGCAATAATAACTTTTTCAAAATCAGTAATATCAATTTTGAAAACAAAAGAACGTGTTACTATAGTTTTTGTATTAAAGTTGTTGAAATTAAATAAATTCTATATTTCTTCGACGTAAGACGTGATTTTTTTAAAAATATTGTACAAAAAAAATTAATACACTAGGTTTTTTATTAAAACTTTTTTCATAGTCATAAATTGTCATCCGTCATCTGAGCTATATATATAGCATATTTCGAGTCTCTAGCTTATCAAGAAGTGCTTGAAATTCGAGATTCCACCTGGAACGATAGACAGACAGACAGACAAACAAAAAAGTGACTTGATAAAAACGGAGTAAAAATTAAATAATTTTTTGTCCAACTGTTTGTTTCACTTAGTTGTTTTTTATATTATGTATGTGCATAACTACTTTATTGTTTCGTTAGTTACTAAGAGGTTTATAAACCTAATATGTAATTAAACAGGGTAGAAATTTTTCTGGTGTCCTTTTTGCTTTTCTCTTTTTACATTTTGGAATCTTTGTTTATACTTTATCATATGAATAAAATGATACACATGCTTGTCGACTGTTCGTGGATTCCTATCACCGGCGATGACAGAATAACATAGCTGCGGTTGCAACGCCGCGTAGGATCATGTTGAGTCGGTAGCCATTTTGTTGCTGCTATTTAATTCTTATATAATAGTTAAGTTAATCCTGCTTTCTATTAGCAAGTCTCTTATATCGCATTTTAGTATCGAATAAAAATGTGTTCCTTTTTTTAAAACTTAATTTTAAAATTATTTTTTAATCATTTAACAAATTCCTACCAACACTTTTTTGAATTATATAGCTTAAGTATTTTACAGTTATCTACTACATTATCCTTCCTAAACTAATGTTTAGTTATGGAGTCGTTTATTTTAAACTTTTGAGTCCAAGCTGTGATACATATATAAGTGCGATCAAAACTTTGTCTCAGTAACGTCGGTAGTGAACAGATAAACAACCGGTCTCCACTCTGTTTCACGTTTTAAGTTTAAAAGGCAGTAACTAACAGTACGTATTTATGTTCCAAATAGTTAAGCCGTTTGGTTATTTTTTATATAGTACCAGCTGGTACCCGGCGCGTTGCTGCCATAGAAGAAATGGATTTTTCTTTCTATTTTAATAAAAAGTTATATCCACACTAGGATTTTCTCCTGTATCGTGAAGACAGTTTACAAACATAAATTGCAGGAGGGCAATATCGTTCAAAATTTGGAAGAGTAGTATATTGTTTAATTAGGAATTATAGATAATACATTCATTGAAGTTGAATGATATATAATTTTACACCCTCCTAATTGAGCCCCCTCTTCTAATATGTATTATAAGTGGGGCAAACGAGCATGTAGCTCACCTGAAGATAAATGTCGACCGCCGCCCATGAAGAACTGTTTCCACCAGGGTAATTGCAATTACGTTGCAGGTACGGTCATTGCAGGTAAAAAGGAGTAAGTTGTGTGGTTTGTTGAAGGTTCCTAAGTTGTATCGGTCCGGAAAAATCGCCGATGGGAGTCGGCCCCACAAATAATTCGTTTAAATACAAAGACGTATTAAAAAAGATAGACAGGTTACACACTAATATTTTAAAGTGGCGCAGGTAGTACTATATCTACGTACAGTTATTTATTATGACACGTTGCGCTAACAAAAAGAGACAAGTGATAGGACATACCTATCGTTAGAAAGAGATGAATATACATCATTAGTTGCGTATTGATTGCTGCTGAGCGCTCATTGGCGTGTACGCGTGACATAGCGATATGGAAAATGAACGCACTAGCTAGCGTCAAAGTTTACACTCGCGGTTAGTGTTGAAATAATAAAACCAATTATGAACAAAACGTCTATATTCAAAATATTAATGAGAAGTTTTTCTTGTCTCTAACAGTTGTCGTGTAATTTGTGCACCACCTAAAAACACAGGAAAGCATTTTGCCACGAATAACTAGAGAATTTAAGCGCTGTAGCGAAGGTATAACCACGACGCGAGAGCGTGCCCGACTGAATGCGAGTCAGGCAATTACCTAACTTTTGTATTGCCATTTTACAGCGAGTATGACGTATCTATACTTTAAAAACATCTTAGTTTAAATACACATTTGTTTACATTTTTTATTATTTGGTTTGTGTTTAAATCGTGATCACAATAGACTTATCTAATCATATCGTCATTAAACTCGCCGGTTCTCAACCATCAGCATACGAAACAGCAGTATTATGCAGTTATTTCACGCCGGTATTCTCTGAGAGCGTAGTCCTTCCTCGTTAAGCCCATACTTTCGATCTTTCATAAAATGGCTGAAGTTCATACTGCGTAGATCGGAACAAATATTAATAGTTTTAATTTTTGTTCCGATTCTCATTATTCTACCCCTAGAACCAGGTCTACCCCCAAAATAATATCTTTATATATAAAAATTACGTGTCACGTTGTTTGTCCGCGTTGAACTCCTAAACTACTGAACTGATTTCAATGAAATTTTGCACACTCTGTGCAGTTTGGTCCAACTTGAGAGATAGGACAGTTTTTATCCTGATAAGTGACACTTAAAATTTTTTTATTGTGAATTTACGTTTTTATTATATGAAGGGTCATCGAAAAGGGCAGAACAACGTCTGCCTGGTCAACTAGTATATTATATATTATTCTAGGGGTAGACCCGGTTCCTCTCGTGACCATGGGTGTTGTAAAGTGCTCGAAACGTCGGGAATATAAAATAAGTTAATATACGCGATAAAATCCGTAAAACTAGTTTTATTTAAAACTACGTTTGTTTTTGTGAACATACATTAAGTTTTCGTAAATATACTGAGTGGCCAAAGTTAATGTATTTATTTCCTAAAAAAATTCTCAGATAGACTCTTTCGGCTTTAGGTTGTAAATAACTCTTATGGCTCTCTTTTGCAAAACAAAACTAGTTTCTGAATCAGCTGCATTTCCCTATAGCAAAATCCCATATTAGATTATGCTATGGGAATAACTGAAATAAACTAATCTAGCTGTCTCGACACTAGTGAGATCTCTTTACAAAATCTCTTCTTTACAGAATAAGCTACAGAGCTTAGTCTGCTTGCCAGTTTAGATTTATGGAGGCCCCACTAAAGCTTGGGGTCGAGCGTAATGATAAGAAAAACGGTGGATTCTTCAGGAATCAGTTCTTCCCCATTTCATTCCATTCGCAGGTAATCTAGCCTAGAAAATTATGTTCTACAAATTTGAAATAATTAAAAATTTTGTACAACCTACTTCAATGTAAGTTATAAAGAATAACTCAAAACTATTAGTCAAACTTTGATCAAATTTATCGTAAAATCGAAAAAACTTGTATATGTATATATATTTTAATATATATTTTACTATTCATTAACTATATGTATTCAAGAAATCTGCCAAAGTAAGCTATCCCTGCGGGCACTATTAGGCTGGATTATACGTGAAAATGGAGTGCCATTGCTGCTAAATGGCACACATTAACTAGAATAATTTGAAATCGTATTTACTACAGCTGGATAAATAGCTATGAGCAATAAATCTGGTAAAGGTTATATTATATTAGTTAGACCGAGGTTAGGTTTAATACAATTATCACACTAACAGCCCTTTTAAAATCTATTTTTGTACGTACCAATACAAGAATCCTGTAGATGGCGTAAGCAAGTGTCATTAACTTGAAAGTGAAGTTAAAAAAGTTATAGACTACATTTAAGAGAACGAATAGGAATATCATTCTGACGCAGCAGTCAAAATATATTTTCGTGTCACCTTACATCAAATTTTTTATGAAATTCAATTTAATGATGACAGCTTTTCGATATGTCTCTCAAGAGGTATGCATCTTGAGGTTGAAACTCGTTTGGCAGAAATATTTGAGTATTATATACGCGCCGCGTATATCTAAAGTGATATAATGGGAAAACGAGGAACGATTTATATTTACTTTTCAAGCGACTACAAAAAAGGATGAGGTTTTCAATTCGTCGAAATCTTTTTTTTTTTAAGTATGTTCATCGATAACTCAAAGACGCATGAACCGATTTAAAAAATTCTTTTGTCTTGTTTCAAAGGGTATATACTTCGCAGGTGGTCCCATTTAAATTTCATCGAAATCGGTCGAGGGGTTTTAAAAAATCAACCATAAATTATATTCATATTGAAGTTGTTTATACAAAATTTTAAAATTACCACGTGTATTCATCATCATCATTACAGCCTATCAAAGTTGGCTTCCCCATAGATTGCCTCACGGGAGATAATTGCCATAGTTGCCACGCTTGGCAAGCGGGTTGGCAACCGTAGCTTTATATTTTTAGTCGTTATTAGGAAGACGCTGCTGCCCATGCATGTAATACACGAATGTTACAAATTTAGGGCCTCCCCCACTAGATGGAGTGACGATCTGATAAGATAAGCTTCATTTATTACCAAGTAGAACTGCTTTTTTACAGAAGAGTATAATATACGCAATGGCACCAGTGCTGTGTGTGTGCAATTAGAGATGTGCATTAGGGATTGTGACAACATAAATAATTATAAACGTAAACTTTTGATCTTCTAAATGATAAAGCATATTATTCTATAGATGAATTCCTTAATGATACATTTTGACATTAAAATATTATATTATTAAACTGCATTGACTACATAACTATCATGTAATGTACCTATTATTAGATGACAATACCTTTATCTTTAAATTTTTCATAATTATTAATATATACAAATAAATAAAATTGAAGTGTCTATTTGTAATGTCAAAATAACAGCTTTTTACTAAATGCATATGAAAGTATATACGGTGCTTATAACAAAAACACAACTTTTAACATTTTTGTCTGTCTGTCTGTCTGTCTGTTTGTTTCGGCTAATCTCCGAAACGGCTGGACCGATTTTGATGGGACTTTCACTGGCAGATAGCTGATGTTATAAGGAGTAACTTAGGCTACTTATATTTTAGAAAAATAATTAGGGTTCCGCGCAACATAGTTAAAACCCTAAATTACACGCGGGCGAAGTCGCGGGGAACAGCTAGTATATTATATAATGATTTCAATTAGAACCTGACATCAGAAGAGAAAAAAATTAATTAATGTTACTTATCAATTTTATATTTTGTATGCCTACTGGCGGGACATAGAGAACTTACCTTATATTTTGTTATGTACATATCGAGATCTGTAAATTAACCTATGTTCACAAAATTAACAGATTTGATCTGATTTGAAGACATGCACTTGCATCCATCGACTTCCTAGTCGATGGATGCAGGTGGATTGGGACTGTGCTTTATGGCATTCCTTGGGTGAGGTCTATGTTCAGCAGTGGACTTGTGAAGGGCTGTAATAATGATGGTGATGATGTTTCATATTTAAATGGAACTATTTTTAAGGGTCCTGGTCTGCAGTTTGTGACAATATTCACGACCGCCGCTTCCATTTTTTTTTCAAATTTGGTATCAAATATTTACAAAATAACACATAGTCCTAGGCGTATTCCTTACAGCTTATAAAAGTCCACGGCTGAACGTAGACCTCCCCTATAGATTGCCTTTCCCACTGGGTTTTGTCAAGCTTGGCAGGCCAGTTGGCAACCGTAGTTTTTAATTATTTTGAGCTGTCATCGTGAAGATGCTGCTGTCCATCTCCTTTTCCATTTTCCCTGTGATATGGGGTTGTACATATTGTTATATCGCCAAAATGCGGTTGTTACACGATAGGCTATTGAAATAAATAAAATCCTTATTTCAACAGAGAAAATGGCCGCATGCTTGGGATGTTGTAATTAAGAAAATTAAATTCAAATCCAAACTTATCACCGCAAAACTATAAGATACAGTGACCTCATTTCTAGTAGTTTGGCCAAAATTAATAATTTAAGCTGAAAGCGGCCCAAGTTTACTATGTCATGTGTAAATCAAACATCTTACACTCACTGTGACCATAACTGTAGTAAAACACTTAAAAATAACGAGAATACATTGAATATCAGTATCTATACAAATAAATAATATTGAAGTTTCTCTTTGTAATGTCAAAATAATAGCTTTTTACTTAATTCATACGAAAGTATATACGGTACTTATAACAAATACACAATTATTAAAAACGTTGTCTGCATGTCTGTCTGTTTGTTCCGACTAATCTCCGAAATGGCTAGACAGATTTTGACGGGACTTTCACTGGCCGATATCCGATGTTTTAAGGAGTAACTTAGTAGCCAACAAAGTACTTTACTACTTTAATTTTAGACAAAAGAGTTAGGGTTCCACGCAAAAAAATTAAAACCTTAAATTACACGCGGGAAAAGTCGCGGGGAACAGCTATTATAATAACTAGAATAGTATTATCATCATCATTATAGCTCTTCACAAGTCCACTGCTAAACATAGGCCTCCCCCGAGGAATGTCACAAAGCACGGTCCTGAACCACATAAGGCCGTCACTAATAATATTATAATAATTAATTATTAGTTAAAATAAACGCAATTAAATCTATAAAAATGACTTTAAGTGCCTTTCTGAAATATAGCTACGTGTTTGTAATATCCTTTGCCCTGAGGGCACAATTTGCCTGGGAAGAGGTGATCTAATATACGCAGCCAAATAAATGCGTATCCACCTGTGATATTTGTAAATTTAAAATTTTCCCGTTCCTTTGTCCTTTGTTTCATCGTATAAAGGAATTGCGCGATAAATGAGTTATTGTCATCAGCATTTCTTTCATGTTTTGATGTTCCGAGGAATTTTATTTTTGTGTTCTCACAGCGTTCATAATGTAATTGAAATTTATTATATGGAAATGATACCTAGAACGTACATTATAAATCAACTTCAAATAAACATTTCTTATCTATGTTTATTTATGCGAATACTACACATTGAATAAAATTATTTTACAAATTAGCGCGTTTAATTTTTACTTTTTTAATTCCCGACGTTTATATAAATGTAATAAAATGAGGCAATTTTGATATATGAAAAAAATCAAAGACAATTTCGAATTAAGAAAATTGGAAGTGGTTAAGATTCGGTATGTACTTACTATTAACTTTCCAATTAGTGAATAACTTCGATTGTTTTGTTTGAAATTAATTACCAAATCGGTTTTATTGAAAAGGTAATTAAGTATCATTATTTGCGAAAATAAAATCGCATGCATTTCCTCCCTTACCTAATGGTAAGGCAGGATATGCATGCTGATCAAATTACTCTTTTTACAGGTCGTTGCGGAGTTTGAGGACGTGGAGCCCGATGCGCTTTATGACGTACTCCACGACCCTGAGTACCGGTCGGTATGGGATACGCACATGCTGGGCGCGGAAGACGCCGGGCATATCAACGTTAACAACGACGTTGGATATTACGCGAGTAAGTTTATTGTTACCATTACTTTTAGAATCTTGGTGTCCATCATTGTTCATAATATCCTTTAGACAGAATTTTGGTCACGAGTTCAGTCTCAACGGAGACTAGCCATCAGTCAGGGGTTATAACGCCCAAGTGCATGTGCGCAAGCACAGGTGCACTCTCTATTCCCTCACTCTCATAGTAATCCGATGGGACGGTAAACCGACACGACCGGAGAGAGATCAGGCGCAGGACCAACGGCTTTCCGTTCTTCCTGAGTTACGTTGGTAAAACACCGCCAATTTTCTGATTTCGGGCTGCTGCTGCTGAGTATTTTTGACAGAAAAACCCAATTGTAAGCGTCAGTAGCCTAATGGCAGGGCGCGTACCGCGAACTCGAAAGGCAACTCGAAAGACCACTTCTAACACAAGCATTTTAAGCTTACCAGAAGTGGTTGAAGGGAATATTACTCGTAGTAATGTTCAATAGCATTACTAGTATTTAAAAAAAATACTGATTTTTGACCCGAATCGGGGTTTGAACCCGGGTCCTTATAATCGACAGTCACGCTTCATAGGTTTCTAAGGCTCAACTCTGTGCTAATTGTATCTAGCAATTTTTTTTGTCATTTTAAAGTAGTCATTATGTGGTGTGATCGTTGCGTTACTACTCTTGACGTCTCAATTTCATAACTAGTTAGTTTGAGCTTTTAATTATTAATTTTTTGGTTGGTCATTTCTTTTTTTTCTATTTATTTGATAATAATTTGACAATATCAAAATTGATATTTTACGGTGTAAACATAAGCTATACAGCTTTACTGTATACCGATTCCATTAACAAACATATCATAATAATTATTATGCCTAATAATTATGTCATACATCATAATGTTGTGAGCTCGTTGTATTTAAAAATATTTCATTGATATGTTTTGGGTTTGAGTTTTGATTAGGGGTTTAGTTTTTTTTAATATGATTTTAAGCCGATGGTAAAATAAAACCAACTTGTCTATTGAAATCACCATCTGATTATCCTTGGCAGGGATCGGTGTTCTTTTGTCAGGAATTGTGGACAATCAAAATCTGATGATACACGGCAAACTATACCGGTGAAATAACGTCGTGAAAATTAAGGTGTTTTAAAACAAACTATTTATTATTTTATATATGAGTTTTAATATAGTAAAATAAACACAGGTACAAAAACATACAGTACAATTACCTACTTTTAATATTATAGCGAAAACGTAAGCCATTGTTACTATTCACAAAGCCATATCGATCACCGTGTGAAATGCTGGCCTGTCTGGCGGGAGGAAATGTTACTCATGAACTGTATCGATATAACCTGCATGCTGTTACTACTTTAGATATTGTAGTCAAATCAATGTTAAAACGATTATTTTAATTTAGATTCAGTATAAAATGAAATCTAACTAAAAGGTTACACACATTATTAAAAAAAAAACTATAATAAAGAAAAACCAAAATTAAAAATTTTAATTATTATACAGTCCTACTCCCCCCGATCCCCGTGGTATCGTGATAAAAACGCTGGCTGCGTTTCCACGCTGAATGGCTATACTTAGCCTTTGAGCGAGAAAAGAACGAGCCCACTTATCACCAGCAGCGACGAACGTTTAGATTTCTTTGTTATTCACTATGATACGGATTTCATGGAAGGTTAGTGCAGTGGTAGAGCCATGCTGCAGCTATATTAGCAGTATAGTTGTAGCACGAATGGGTCGGCTCGACCAGGCTACGACTACGCTCTCACAGAATACCAGTGTACAATAGCAGCTTAACACTACGGTAATTCGTATGGTGAGTGCAGAGAACCGGAGACCCTTTTTACTGGAAATGAGGCATTCCATCTTAGCCCTTACGGCTGACAACGCATCTGCATTTTGATTCGGAAACGAGGATAGATGTTGATGTCTATGGGCCACAGCAACCACTTACCATCAGGTGAACTCTATGCTCGTTTGTCACCCTACCCTATAAATAAAAACCTTCTGCATCAGACATTTTAGGAGTAATTTGGACAACAAGGCCGCTGTAGTATGATTGATATACCGCCATTGGTACCGACCGCGCTATAGCCACGTCCGTTGTGTAGTAGGAGGTACCGCAAGCAGGTGAGGTTGACAGTTGGGGCCGATTAGATAGTGTTGTGGTTCTCTTCCTTACCCCTCTTCCTTACCCCCCCCCCTCCCCTCCTTAAAGAAGTTTAGGATTGTTATATCTTTTGTAAACATCAAAATCTACACCGGTTCGCAAAAACAGAACATGATAAGGTCTTTTTTTTTTGCGAACCGCTGTTTAGAAGAACCAGTCAGAAGCCCTGAGGTCTATTAAAAATTAATGTTACATTACAAAACCGATGGGACGAACGAACTTACAGTCCACGTGATAGGAAGCCCCATTACTGCAGCCCATGAACACATGCAATCAATATATATAAAACACAAAAAATGTTTGTACCTATGTCCGTTATAGACTTAGAAACCATCCAACCGATATACCCGAAACCGGTTTCGTTAGAAAAGCAATAATGAGAAAATGATTTTAGACCACTAAAGCAAAAAAAAAACTAATACGCTATATCAAAAAGTTAATAAATAAACCAAATTTCCTTTTAAAATATATTTCTTTTTTAGTGTAGTAGCACACGCCGGGTATCCGCTAATCAATTATAAACAAACAAGACTACAGATGCCTTGTCACCATGTCTCACAGCCTATAATAATTATACTGGCTCTCTATAACCTGCTTACCGGAACCAGGCCAGTCTCACTCCGCGCTTTAGGCATGAAAATATACCTACGCTGCGCGGATCATTATAAGGGACTGATTCCGTGAGTTTGTCAACAAAAAAGTATTTTCTGCCGACTTTCAAAAAGGAGACGGTATTCAATACGACGTGTATGTTTTTTTTATGCGTGTTACGATAAAAGAAAGAGACTGAAAATAGCAGCACTTCCCATTAACACTCTTTCATTAATAATGCCGTCGCGTATCGCATGTTTTTAAATAGCAAACAATGTGGTGAAAAATAAAAGTTTCTTCAACCGACTTCAATGTAAATAATTAAAAATTTTGTACAGCCGACTTCAATATAAGTTATAACTCAAATAACTCAAAAACTATTGGTCTGACCTTGATCAAATTCATATGGAACCACACGAGAAGTATCAGCTTTAATATAAAAAAGAATCATCGAAATCGGTCCACCCAGTAAAAAGTTATGAGGTAACACACATAAAAAAAAGTCGGCAGATAAAATGAGACCATCAATTTAGTCGTAAGTAAATTTAATACGCATTATTAACGATAACTTCAAAACTATTTGTCAGATCTTAATTAAGTTTATATGGGACTACATAAGAAGCACAAACTTTCAAATAAAAAAAGAATCATCAAAATCCGTTCACCTAGAAAAAAGTTCTGAGGTAACACACATAAAAATACAGTCGAATTTAGTAGCTCCTTCTTATTTTGAAGTTGGTTAAAAATAGTAAGTATTTAAATTATCTGAGTTTCAAAGATGTTCACGTTGTTATACTCGTAATCTTAATTTTTCTCGATGTTGCATATTAACCTTCCTCACATTGAACGATAATTTTCTAATTATCAGCAAATTATTAATACATTGCATAACATCTTGGTGTATTCTACTACCAACTAATATCACAGGATTCAATTTTTTTTCTCACAACGCCTAACCCTACAGTAGGAGCGGTCTTAACAAATGTACGTTACCCAACGGTTAAGTAACGGGCTAGGTAATACAGACTCTCGCAAGCGGATCTAAGGTGCATTTTGATTTAATACGCACGCCGCATCAATCGGTGGGCTATTTTAATGAAGGTCACATCAGAGGCGCGCAAAGTATTATGAAGATTAGCGACGTTGTAACTAGGTTTAAACTTGCAAGTTTGCTATGAGAGAGTGATCCTTCTGCTCTTGTACCATTCTTTATTCTGCGCCGGAACACAGCACTACAGATACTGCTATTAGACGGCAGAAATAGGTAAGAGAGCGGTACTTTAAAAAAAGGAATCCTATAGTCGACAATTACAATAGTTACAATATACATTATAATAAAAAATTTAAAAATATGCAATATTAAAGATCTAAAATAAAAAAAAATAAAACTAATAATATAAATTATCATACATTCCTGCTCCTCGTGGTATCGTGACAAGAACGCTGGCTGCGTTTCCTCGAAATGTTGAATAGCTATACTTACCCTTTGAGAGAGAAAAGAACCTGCCCTCTTATCACTAGCAGCGACGACCAGTCACGGATAGAGTTCCTTTAGGAACTTCACCGCATGTGAACCCCATGGACCCATAGTCTCTACAACAAATGGCACAAACATGTCGTCATCTCTGAGACTCATATTTGCGCCACTTACTTAGTTCAGCTCTGAGTAGTAGTAGTTTTATTATTTGGCGTAGTAGTAAGTATTTTTATTATTTGGCGGCCTCTGATGCCGCCAAATAATAAAAATACTTACAATGAAATCAATACAATTCCAGTTGTCTAAAAATATTTTAAAATCGTGGTTTTAAACAATATATCAGTAGCCAATATCGGAACACACCTTAAAGAAGTCCCTTAGCCGCGGCGCAGCTTTCTCCGCGAAATCTGACATTTGTCTTGTTAAACTTCCACAGTCCACACTTTACGTTGTTGCAAAAACGTTGTTGACCATAAACCACCTTGAATTTGGGATAATGTGAAATAAAAGTAGAAAGACTTATTTACGCGTATTTTCAAAAACTGCAATAACGGTATATCATTATTTATATATTTGAACTAAAGTTTAAAATTTGGTTAATCTTTGAAAATTAACCCTGATTATTGGTAAATGTACAACCTGTAGATTTTGTTTAATGAATAATAAATAATGTTTTAGTTTCGTGATTAATATCTCATGATGAACACATTCGAAAGCCTTGGAAAGATTACAAAAAATACCTAAGGCATCTTGTGAACTCTCCCAGGCATTAAAATATATTAATCATAAGCTCGAGTCGTCGAGCGACCCCTTGTGAAACCAAATTGATTTTATGGAGTAATTTATTTTTATAAAATAAATTAACAACTGATCTAAAATTATCTTTTTAAAAATTTTACTAAGAGTTACTAGTACAGAAATAGGTCTAAAATTAGCGGGATTTAAAGTACTACCAGATTTAAATAAAGGTATTCCTTTACTATGTTTCAATAAATCAGTAAACACACCAGATTCGATTCTAGTATTAAAAATAATAGCAAGATAAAGTGCAATTAAATCTATTATGGACGCAATAAATGTAACGGAAATCCCCAATAAATCTGTGGTTTTTACGTCAAGGGATTTGAAATATTTTACAATATCTTGTGATAATACTTTTTCAAATCTAAATTCTTTTAAACAGGTATTAGCATTCTGTCTGAGTAATGATCTGTGACAGTTGGAGAAGTATTCAATGACTTAGTTGCCAAAATATTTATATCAGTTTGTACGTGGTAGAGCCATGCTGCAGCTATATTAGTAGTATAGTTGCAGCACGAATGAGTTGGCTCGACCGGGGAGGGACCACGATCTCACAGAATACCAGCGTAAAATAGCAGCTTAACGCTGCTGTGTTTCGTATAGTGAGTGTAGAGAACCGGAGACCCTTTATACTGGATAAGAGGCATTCCATCTTAGTCCTCACGAGTGACAACGCATCTGCATTTTGATTCGCAAACGAGGATAGAAGTAGATGTCTATGACGTGAAGCGTGTAGTCATCGTTTTGCAGAGTGTAGTGCAACTTGTATTGATAATATTTTTACAGATGTACCAATCAAGAAATTCATAATCTTGAGATACTGTTTTTATGTGTTTATTAATTAGCAACGATCTTGAGATGCTGAAATCGTAATGAGGGCATATAAAATGATTACGCATTTGAGTTCGTCGTTGAGTAACGTTTATTAATACGTGCCTAAAAGTAGGTAATGATGGGGGGAGACCTATGTTTAGCAATTGACATTGTTAGGCTGTAGAGACGAAAAATTACGTAATCAAATATGGAAGTGTTGTTTTATTGCGTTATTAGTAAAGAATACAGTACGATCTCTTTGATAATTTATTATTTGACGATCACGATTGTATGATTTGAACAATGAGCAAAATTTAATACTGATGGCAGAAGCTTCCAGGAGGTTGATATTAAAGTCTCCACATACTACAAGAGATTCTGTTTATTAAGCTTAACTAAAAATTCTTCTATAATTTTTCAAAGGTATCATACGTTAAACATGGGGTCTGAAAACACTGACAACAATGAGGTGCTCAAGCTCAACATATGCCATTTCTACAGTCCGCTACAGAGAGGCTTACAATATCTTTACGTTCTTTACATGATATGGATTTATTAGCTAATATTAAGCAGTCACAACGTAATTTAGTATCTCTATTGAAAGGCCTGACCATCTGGTGATTACTGAAATTAAATATGAAGTTTGTAATCTTTCAACCAATGTTCAGTAATACATAAAATATGTATGTGCTTACTATTTAAGAATAATTCAATTTCTAGTTCTTTGTCTAACATACCTTGTATATTTTGATGCACCAGCTTTATACAGTTTTTATTATTGCTATTTTGTGAAATTACACAGTTAAGTATTGGTGAGTTCTATTCTAAGGTATTTAAATTATCTCTGCTAGAGATTACCTCTATTGTCTTATTATCTAATTTAAATTACATGAAACTGATTCCAAATTATTTATAAAATTATTTTGCTGCTCAATAAAATCAAGTATCAAGATAGCCAAAAATTTGGCTGGGTTATAATATAAATAATAAGATAGCGTATTGTTACCAGTATCAAACTAAACTTTGATAGGTAATACCTATCTCTTGACAAAATAATTAAAGCGACATTAGTTCAATGTTAAGGTGTGAACTGCAAACTCCGCTATTCGGCCATTCGCTACATAGCCACACCAAACACAATTTTTTTAAGCTTACCTGAAGTGGTTAACGGGAGTGTTTATTATGTTAATAGAATTTTACTATTCTTTAAAAAAAAACAAATATTATTTAGAATTTAAAAAAAATCAACTTCCTGACTTCCGGCTGCTGCTGAGAATTTCTTGATAGAAAAACCCAATTACTGATTTTTGACCCGATCCGGGACTTGAACCCGGGTCCTCATAATCGGCAGTCGGCAACTCTGAGCTAATTGTATCCACCAATTTTATAGTCCTTTTAAAGTAGTCATTAAGTGGTGGGATCATTGCATTACTACACTTGGGTGCGAGATTGATATTTGTAAACATCATTCAAACAAGTCAAATATAAAAATAATATTGGCGCCATCTATTATCCACTTAACAAATAAAATTAATATAAGACACTAAGGTTTCTTTCAAATTAGTGATAAAAGAAAAAAAATACTCACTAAGAATCACATGTATGTATTGAATAAAATTTATTGAATTTAAGTCTATACTAAGAAACAAAAGTGAGTTTAAGAAATTACAAAAGAACAGCAAGGTCCGCTGCAATATTTTTCAAAATCCATTACCATTACAGCCTATAAAAGTCCACTGCTGATAATAGACCTCACACGTAGATTGCCTTCTATATAGGATTATTATAGGATTTTGCCACAGATGCCACACTTGGGAGGCGGATTGACAACCACAATTTTTTAAAACTTTGAGTTTTTATCAGAAAGACGGTGCTGCCCATCTCCTGGCTGGTTTCCCTTTATCGCCTTTTACGACACACACGGGACGATATGGGGTTTTCAAAATAAAGTTGTGTTATATTTACATTACTTTGTTGGGAAACATTTGGAAGCGATGAAGAGAAAAGACATGCAGCAAACAAGTGTTAAAATAAACATTTTGTACAACTGAATTCAATATAAATAAAATGTTTATTAAATACACATTATTAAGGACCTCAAACTCTACTGGTCAGATCTTGATCAAATTTATATGGGACCACATGAGAAGTACAAGCTTTCAAAAAAAAAAGAGTCATTAAAATCACCTAAAAAATTGTTTTGAGGTAACACACATAAAAAATACAGTCGAATTAGGAACATCCTCCTTTTTTTGAATTCGATTGAAAAGGAAATGTAGACACAGATTTTCCTTCATATGAATTATGAATAGATGTCACGTAGCGAGCATGTTGGCGCGCGACGTAGACCGACGCGACGCCGGCGTATATACTAGAATTGTCAATAGCTCGCTGGCACCACATGAATAAAGAGATCGTACTGTATTCTTTACTAATAACGCAATAAAACAACACTTCCAGATTTGATTATGTAATTTTTCGTCTCTACAGCCTAACAATGTCAATTGCTAAACATAGGTCTCCCACCATAATTACCTACTTTTAGGCACGTATTAATAAACGTTACTCAACGACGAACTCAAATGCGTAATCATTTTATATTACGATTTCAGCATCTCAAGATCGTTGCTAATTAATAAACACATAAAAACAGTATCTCAAAACGCTGTACTATACTGTTCTCTGACTTGCACTCAGGTAGACGCACTTGAGAGTCGTTTATTAATCAGTGTGGCACTCAGCTCGTATCGTAAACCTAACCCGCATCTTGAGATATGTTTATTAATAAGATCATAACCTCAAGATTGTATTCAAGTACGTGTACTTGACCTGAGTAACGTTTATTAATACGGGCCTTAATGTGAGAACAAAATAAATACATCAAGGGGTATTTCCCATAGCCATACTTGGCGAGCGGATTAGTAATCGAAGATTTTGATTATAATGTTGAGATATTAATGATTATTAATAGATTAGCCCATATCCTATTTCATTTCTCACCTGTCTATGGGGTGGTGAATTAATTTATGCCGCCATTCTGAGGCACAGTGTTTCGTTAAAGATTTATATATAAGATGTATATAAGAATTTAATATTTTACTTTTTTACGTGGTAGAGCAATGTTGTAGCTATATTAGTAGTATAGTTGTAGCACGAATGGGTCGGCTCCACCGGGGAACGACCACACTCTCACAGAATACCAGCGTAAAATAGCAGCTTAATGCTGCTGTGTTTCGTATGGTGAGTGTAGAGAACCGGAAACCCTTTTTACTGGAAAAGAGGCGTTCTATCCTAGTCCTCACGGGTGACAACGCATCTGCATTTTAGTTCGTAATCGAGGATAGATGTACATGTCTATGGGCCACAGCAGCCACTTACCATCAGGTGGACTGTGTGCTTATCCTATTAAAAAAGACAAAATTTACCTTTAAGCCGTTTAGTAGCGGTGTAAGAATATCCATTAGCCCTATCGGCCTGTAGGTATCGTAAGTGGCGACAGAGTGAAAGTGAAACAGGCGGTGGGCAGCAGCATCT
Organism: Parnassius mnemosyne; assembly: GCA_963668995.1. Lineage (NCBI taxonomy): Eukaryota > Metazoa > Arthropoda > Insecta > Lepidoptera > Papilionidae > Parnassius > Parnassius mnemosyne. The sequence goes on along the minus strand of CAVLGL010000126.1, from coordinate 8,384,116 downwards.
TCCAAATAACAACTCAAAATAATAAACTATGGCAAAATCCCCCTATGAGGCAATTTATGGAGGAGACCTATGTTCAGCAGTAGATTTTAATAGGCTGTAATGGATGGATGTATAGAAGATAATCTACCAGGAGCACATGACCCGCTGAGAGGTGAAATTATTAAATCAACAGTAACATTACAACTATGGCAAATATCCCTCCTATGAGGCAATCTAGGGAGGAGGCCTACGTTCATCAGTTGACTTTTATAAGCTGTAATGGATGGATGGATGAAAATTTACCTTTAATGCTGTTACAATAATCAAGAAACGTTGCATTTTTTAAACGGCCCTTGCAAATAATTATATATGAAATGCTTATAAAAACATTACTATATCAAGATATCCAATAAACATCTAACACACAGAGTTTTTGTTAGATGTTTATCGGGTATCATGATATATCTTTGTTAAAGACGTAAGACATACTGGTTTCAAAGAAGGGGAAAGTTTCAAAGAATTCATAGTTAAGAAAATGTATCAAATTATTATTGCAGGTGTTTCTATAATATTTAGAATAGAATTATGTAACGATTTCTAACACTTTCACTGTCCAGTTTTCAGACACATTAGAAAGACAATAGCAATGACCTATATGTAGTGCACGGGACACCGAAAGGGTTAAAAGATAATTAATATTTAATCGTATCTATTTATTGTAACAAAATAATTAACTTTCTGTGCTCATTGACGCCAGTAGGGAGATAGTTAAAGACAAGACAACAACTCTCACACATATACCTGCATCACAATAGCATTAGCAGCTAAAACGCTATGCGATAAATTTTAAAGTACGCGAGCTCGATCCCCCCTAACAAATAATAAAACGTGAAAAAGACATCGAGATTTCTATCTCTCAGAAATAAAAAATAAAATTCCGTGGACGTTTTGAAGTTCGCCAACACGCATTTGAACGAAACCGTAGACGAAGCGCTCCAATACCCTCAATAAGGCATTGTTCTAATTTTATTTCTTTAATTACTGAACACTGTTTCTGTATATTGATGATACATTGCATTAAAGACAATAGTTGTGTTAACATTTTCATAATTGTTTTTAAAGAAGTTCTAAATATAATATATGTGTATATATGTTTTTATCATCATCATCATCATCATTACAGCCCTTCACAAGTCCACTGCTGAACATAGGCCTCCCCCAAAGAATGCCACAAAGCACGGTCCTGAGCCACCTGCATCCATCGACTTCCTGCATATCTTACCAGGTCGTCACTCCATCTAGTGGGGGGACGCCCTACACTTCGCCTGCCGGTACGAGGCTGCCACTCGACAACCTTTCTTCCCCATCGGTTGTCGGTTCTTCGAGCTATATGGCCGGCCCATTGCCACTTCAGCTTACTAATCCGTTGGGCTATGTCGGTCACTCTAGTTCTACTGCGGATATCCTCATTTCTGAGTTTATCACGCAGAGAAACTCCGAGCATAGCCCTCTCCATAGCTCGCTGAGCGACCTTGAGCTTCCTCATCCGGCCAGCAGTGAAGGACCACGTCTCAGTTCCGTATGTCATCACTGGCAACACGCACTGGGTGTACAGTCTCGTTTTCAAGTTTTGAGGTATACCTGACGAGAAGATGTGCCGTAATTTCCCGAACGCTGCCCAACCGAGTTGAATCCGTCGATTGACCTCTCGGTCGAAGTTGGACTTACCTAGTCGGACTATTTGTCCCAGGTAAACATACTCGTCAACAACTTCGAGCTTAGTGTTCCCAACAACTACCGGCATAGGTGTGACATGGACATTAAACATGATCTTTGTTTTGTCCATGTTCATCTTAAGACCTATCCGTTGGGAAACACTATTGAGGTCATTGAGCATAGTGCTTAGGTCCTCCAGCGATTCTGCCATAAGGACTATATCGTCGGCAAATCGAAGGTGAGTGATGTACTCGCCATTGATGTTGATACCGTATCCTTTCCAGTCCAGAAGCTTGAAAACATCTTCCAATGCAGCGGTAAAGAGTTTCGGGGATATGACGTCACCCTGTCTTACACCTCTCTGCAATTGGATAGGTTTCGTACTCTGGTTCTGTACTCGGATAGCCATCGCAGCCCTACTGTACAAGCACTTCAACACTTCGATATACCGACAGTCAACTTGGCATCGCTGAAGGGACTGCAGCACCGCCCAAATTTCGACGGAATCAAAGGCTTTCTCATAGTCCACATACGCCAGACATAGTGGCAAATTGTACTCCTCGGACTTCTGTACAATTTGCCGAAGGGTATGTATGTGGTCTATGGTGCTAAAGCCTTTTCGGAAACCGGCTTGTTCGGGAGGCTGGAAGTCGTCAAGTCTGCGCGCGAGACGATTCGTAATGACTCTCGAAAACAGCACGTAGACGCGGCTCAGAAGGGAAATCGGTCTGTAGTTCTTCAAGAGAGCGTTGTCGCCTTTCTTGAAGAACAAGACCACCGCACTTCTGCTCCACGCCTCCGGTGTAATGCCACCATGGAGGACGGAATTAAAGAGCTTCTGAAGGACTTCAAGTACCGGTTTTCCACCCGCTTTCAGAAGCTCCGCTGTAATTCCATCCTCGCCTGGGGCCTTCCCGTTTTTAAGGTGCTGGAGAGCCATTCTAATCTTGCTCAGACTGACGTCCGAGATATCATCGGAATAGTGTCGGATAAGACTCGCTCTTGGATCGTTACTCACACTTGCGTGTGGCTCCAACGATGACGTGTACAGCTGTCCATAGAACCTCTCAATCTCACTCAAAATCTCAGGTGTCCCGGAAACAGCGCTGCCACACTCGGTCTTCAGCTTCGATAGTAGACTCTTTCCGGCAGACAGATCTCTAGCAAAGACTTTGGATCCCTGGTTCCGCTCCATCGCTTCTTCTATACGAGCAGTATTAAAGTTGCGCAAGTCCCGCCGCATGCATTTGGAGATCTGGCTGTTCAGTTGCCTGTATGCTGTCAAATCTGTTGAAGAATGTAGCTTCATCTCCCGTCTAACAGCCATGAGATTAAGAGTGTGATCGGAGAGTTTTTGTGTTCTTCTGCGGCGGGTCTTGCAGAACTTAGCTCCGACCGCATGGACAATTTCCACGAGCTTGTCATTCAAATCGTCCACATCATTGCAGTCTTCTAGGCACTGAAAACGGTTTTGTAACTCGAGCTGAAAGGTTTCGGGACTTTGGATTAGAGCACGAGGGGGACGGAGCGTTGACTTCATTAGACGAGACCTCTCCAACTTAACGTTTAGGTTCAGTGTGCCTCTGACCATTCGGTGATCGCTGCCGGTTTTCACCCTCGCGATCACTGAGACATCACTGAACAGTTGTCGTCTGGTCGTCATAATGAAGTCAATCTCATTTTTTGTCGAACCGTCGGGGCTCGACCAGGTCCACTTCCTGTGGGGCCGCTTCTGGAAGAAAGAGTTCATCATAAAGAGTCCCTCTTTCTCCATGAAGTCAGCCAACTGCTGGCCCCTTGGGTTCCGTTGCCCTATTCCAAATTTCCCTACTTTCAGCTCACCGTTCTCTCTTGTGCCTAGTTTTGCATTGAAGTCTCCCATTAACACCGTATATTGGGTTTTGGAGGAATGCATGGCTCTAGAGATATCCTCATACATTTCCTCCACCTCCTGATCGGGGTGTGCCGAGGTTGGTGCGTAAACCTGTATGACCTTCAGCGAATACCGTTTGGTGATTCTGAGTATAAGGTACGCAACCCTCGTCGACACACTCCCGATCTTTACAACGTTGTTAACGAGAGACTTGTGGACGATAAATCCGACACCTCCTTGGGACAGATGGTCGCCCTCCCGGTAATAGAGCAAGTTGCCGGATTCGAGGATTACCGTGTCCTCCCCCTCTCTTCGGACTTCGGATAATCCTATAATATGCCAGCGTAACTTGTCTATCTCTTCTTCCAGCTCCACAATCTTCTCGTCAGTCCTCATGGTGCGTGCGTTGTATGTTGCCAGGTCGAGTCGTCGTAGGTGGCAACCGAACCTCCACCGGAGATTCTTAGCACCCCCTGCCCCGCCGTTACCATGGTCGCCACCGTAGCCAGGAATAGCGGGGCCGCCGGGGACTGGGGGCCGTTTATTATTGTCATTGCTCATGGGGGGTATATTGCTATAGTTGCCACGCTTGGCGAGCGGGTTGGCTGTATGTTTTTATGCAACATTGAAATTTTTCTATTAATATATTTATTTATTTTTATATTATATCATCCTAAGATTCAATTGAAATTTATTTAAAATAATTACATAATGTATAAAAACAAGATTTTCAAAGTATCGTGCGATGCAGTTTGCAAAAAATTATAAAGGATTATATCATTTTACAAACATATTAAAGTAAGTCTAATAATAATCATGTAATAAAATAATCTATCATATCATTCAAAGTATTAGATAATGATGTATTATATAATATACAATATTATAACAAAACAATAGTTTAGCCGAAATAAACAAAACTGAGTGAATTAACTTTGTCCATGCTAAATAAGGGTTTTAAAATTTAAACGCTTTTGTAAATCAATGGCTACGGATACGGACTGCAAACTCAAAATACATGGAATTATGTCTTTTAGACCGAATTTCGGACACGGCGGGCAGTCTCAACGGAAACTGGCCATCTGTATGGGACAGGATTATAGTGCCCGAGACAGTTGCACTCTCTATTCGAAATAAGGCGCAGGATCGCCTTACGTGCTTTTCGAAGCATGGAGGTGAAACACCGCCTACTGTCTGACTCCGGGCTGCTACTGATAATTTCTTGACAAAAAAACCCAATAACTGATTTTGGCGCGACCCGGGATTCGAACCGGGGACCCTGTGATCAGCAAACGCGTTTACGACTACAAGACCAACGACGCAATAAAATAATACATGTATACACACTGTTCAGCTTCTAGCTTCCTCATTTTTAGTTTTTAAGCTAAGTTTTTTTTTGATAGTATAGGGTGACAAACGAGCACACAGTCCACCTCATGGTAAGTGATTGCTGTGGCCCATAGATATCTACATCTATCCTCGTTTGCGAATCAAAATGCAGATGCGTTGTCACCCGTGAGGACTAAGATGGAATGCCTCTTTTCCAGTAAAAAGGGTCTCCGGTTCTCTACGATCACCATAAGAAATACAGCAGTGTTAAGCTGCTATTTTACGCTGGTATTCTGTGAGAGCGTGGTCCTTCCCCGGTCGAGCCGACCCATTCGTGCTACAACTACTAATATAGCTGCAGCATGGCTCTACCACGTATAATATATGAAGTAGTTTTAACTGTACTGTAGTTAGTAGTAGTGTAGTTATAAGTTTATTATATTAGTACAGTTAAAAATAATAAACTATGGCAAAAATTACGAAAAAATGAAAATCAATAAATACAAAAAAATATTAAAATCAGATAAAATAAATGTTATAGCTCTAACTAAATTTATTAACATCATAAAAAGCGCTTTTATGTTCGGTAACTAAAACCAGATTTTGATCGGGCGCTTGATTTTGGCCTGATACTGATTGATTAGATTCCCTTGGCACTATATTCAATTAGGGCCTATTGTTTAAGATCCAATATCCTGCCGTTTCTTCGTTATCGAGCAATCAGTAATGTAGGTCAAGTGAGTTTTCTAAGTCGAATTCGATCACGGCGGCATTACTTAGTTTATGTGACGTACGTATGTTACTTAGTATGTGCCAATAAACTTTGTACATAATATAAATCGACTTGTTCTATTTTTGACGGAAAAGTAAATACATTCGTAAAGAATTCATGAACGTAACATATATTTGTCAAATATATTACAAAATCTTCCATATTTCAATATTTTGTCATAAAAAAAAATTCACAAGAACATTTTTTACTAAAAAAAATCAATAAAGGACGCAGCCATTGTAACAATGTTTGCCAACATTAGAAATAACTACTGTAAACGGAAATTGAATTTTTCCAATAGTTTATCTACTTCTCATAGAGACATTTTAATTTGAAATTACAATTATATTTGTCCAGGAATAAAAACTGTCAGTAGGTACGGAATTACTATACCTGCTAGGTGCCCCGTTGTTTTTCGATAGTATTAAACCTGTTTTAAAAACAAAATTTGATCAGTTTTTAAACCACGTTGATAAATCGTATAAATTAAACGCCCACATTGCTCTCACTATTTTAAAATATTGTCTTCTTGTACCTAGATTTACATACTTACTCCGCTCGAGTCCAGTCTGGAAATGTTCGGATATTTTACAAGATATTGATAATAACCTTAAAAAAGCTATAGAAAAAAATTCTAAATTTAACTTTAAATACAACAGCCTGGACTCAAGCTACTTTACCTATAAAATTTGGTGGCATTGGTGTAGGAAATCTTTCTAGCGTTGCATTGCCTGCTTTCCTTGCTTCCGTGTATAGTGTAAGTGACTTATGTAACATAATTTTAAATTTGATTTTTGACGGCTCCGTGGCGCAGTGGCTTAGCAATGAATTGCTGCGCTGGGGGGCGCGGGTTCGAATCCCGCACGGAACAAGTATTTGTATGGCCTAAAAATGATTGTTCCGGGTCTGGATGTTTGTCCTTGTGAAATTTGTGTTTGTAAACTGCCTCCACGATACAGGAGAAAATCCTAGTGTGGGGTTTTACCCCTCACTAGGGGTTTAGTGGGGGTAGTACCGTTTTAAAAAATATAAAAAAAAGTGCAATAATAAAGTAGATCTATGCTTTGCTACGAAGGCAGGGCAGACATGGCAAACGCTCTATCCTGGTGAAAATGTTCCACTGGAAGTTAACCAACCAAAATAGTGGGATATTCCATTGGTACGGGGCGTGCAGAAAGATTTGTTACATAATTTCCATAGTGACCAAGATAAGGCACGCCTTCTAGCTGTTTCGACTAAGGAATCTAGTCACTGGTTACGCGCTTTACATTACTTGATGAGGAAAGTTTGCGCATTGCCGTAGGAATCCGACTAGGAGCGGCGATTTGTCAACCCCATCAGTACCCCTGTGGTAGCAGCGTTGATAAGTTTGGGCTCCACGGACTTTCATGTAAGAAAAGCGCTGGTAGGTTTTCACGACACAGTTCTTTGAACGATGTCATCCAAAGGGCACTTGTCTCTATAAATATTCCCTCGGTTTTAGAGCCTTGTGGAATATTTAGAGACGATGGCAGGAGACCCGACGGTATGACATTGGTCCCTTGGGAGAGAGGTAAAGCCCTAGTGTGGGATGCTACTTGCTTAGATACTCTGGCGGCCTCTCATCTCAGGGGTACCTTGTTTAGAGCCGGGGTGGCATCAGAGGCAGCTGAACTGAGTAAATGGCGCAAATATAAGTCTCTGAGAGATTGATACATATTTGTGCCATTTGCTGTAGAGACTATCGGTCCGTGGGGTCCACGTGCGGTGGGGTTCCTTAAGGAACTCAATCCACGGCTGGTCGTTGCTGCTGGTGATAAGAGGGCTGGTTCTTTTCTCGCCCAAAGGCTAAGTATAGCCATTCAGCGGGGAAAAGCAGCCAGCCTTCTTGGCACGATACCGCGGGGAGTAGGACTATATGATAATTAAGTTTCTAGTTTTGGTTTTTTTTTATTATTATAGTTTGTAATATTGTAGCTTAGTATCATTATATTTTTAAATAAAAATTTTAAGTAATAATGGAAATTTGATAAATATTATTAATTTTCCATTTTGAAGTTGCTGTGATTGCATAACTACATCATCTTCAGCATCATTACAGCCCATGATAAGTCCACTGCTGTACATAGGCCTCTTTCAAGGAATGCCACATAGCACGGTCCTGAGCCACTTGCATCCATTGTCTTCTTTCATCTCGAATTGTCTACTTATACGTGGTAGATTCATGATGCAGCTCTATTAGTAGTATAGTTGTAGCACGAATGGGTTGGATCGACCACGCTCTCATAGAACACCAGCGTAAAATAGCAGCTTAACGCTGCTGTGTTTCGTATGGTGAGTGTAGAGAACTGGAGACCACTTTTACGGGAAACGAAGCATTCCATCTTAGTCCTCACGGGTGACAACGCATCTCCATTTCGATTTATAGACAAGGATAGATGTAGATGTCTATGGCCCACAGCAACTACTTACCACCAGGTGGACTGTGTTGCTCGTTTTTCACCCTTATCCCATAAAAAAAAACCAGGTCGTTACTCCATCTAATGGTGGAACGCAAGGCAACCATTCGCAAACCTTTACTTCTATTGGTTATCGGTTCTTTGAACCACTTGGCTGGCTCATTGTCAGTGATTGTTGCAGTTATGTTTTATATAATTAATTAATATTATTTTCAATAAATTATATTTTGTGGTTAACAACTAAAACAAATGAAAATATTATGACTTTAAACCTTTAAATTACACGAGTATTAAGCAAAAAACAAAATATATCAAGCCACAAGCTCCTGTGTACAAAGTTAAAGCGGTAATACTCAATTTAACCTTATTGAAGTATCTTGTGAATGTCAAAAACTCTACCGTCGTTTCGGAAAGTTATACCAAAGACGGAACTTTCGGTTCATTCGTTTTTAGTTCATAATTTATGTCAAATTTGCTTAACTTTGTTGATTCATAATTTAATTAATATCTTAAAATATCCATGTGGTCAATTTCGCGTTTCCTATCACTTTTTACTTTTTTCTTCAATATGAAAAAATAGCTAACTGTCCATCTGATGTTAAGTAATTGATGTAGGTCATGAAAGGTTTCTTTATTGTAATTTTTCAATACTTGTACTTTTTAATTACTTTAATTAACCCTAAATGAAAAAAGGGGAAAAAACTATGGCAATTATTCTCCCTATGAAGCAATCTATGGTGGACGCCTATGTTCTGTGGTGTGTAAAGTGGACTTTGATAAGCTGTAATGAATGAATGAATAATATACTCCTTAACTAATGTCTGTGTAGTGTGATAGAAATGAGATAAAGTCCTTGTAGGAAATAACAGTTTATTATATACACGCGTGTTACATCAGTGCCGGCCATATTGCTACTGCCTCAAACAATTCAGTTACATAGGTACTATAGGTATATATGTTAAGTGTAGTTACATCACTCCCCCCAAAAATATTTTTATTTTTTAAGATACAAATACATATATTTTGAATATACAAACATTTAGACATAGACAGAACCGGGTGACAACGTAATGCTTATCACATGTAATGCACAAACATGTGGTATCATATGTCTCAACACTGGGAATTACATTTGAAGCGTCAGCAGTCATCGACGATCGACTTAAATGCAATTAACATTAACAACGAGTTGCAAATGCTAAAAATTAAAACATAGGTATCTTACACATTTTAATTCGCTATAGTTAAAATAAATTTAATTGCCAAAAGTAGTACATCAAATATTGAATTTGATTAAACACTACTTACAACCAAGAAAAACCAAAAAGTACTCTGATACCACCAAACACTGTTAACGCAACCCGTTAACATATCTCATTTTTAGTCGGCGATTTGGGTGCGTCGTGAGCTCATCGAAAGCTGGCTCTGGCAACTTGAGTCATTTGCAAGGTTTGTTCCTGCATGAATCCCATTTGCTTCCGCACCCACTTTTTAACTTGGGCTGTCCCGTAACGGCAGAAGAAATACAGGATCATAACGATTATCACGGAAATCGCAACAGCCCAACCAATATATGAACGCACTATTGTCTCCTTCATCACCTCTTCGAACTGGGCGACAACGACCTCATCTTTGTTCACCGTGTTACCCATTATTTATATTAAGATAATAGTTTATTTATTCGGAGTAAGTATGTATGTACTACACGAAAGTCAACGTCGACATGAAGTATTTTGCCTAAAAATGATAAATAATATTCATTGCGTCGACCTAACTACATTTATAAATTGAAACGTATGGGCTTCTTCGAAATACGGCCGTTACGCGTGGTGTAGCTGAGCGGGTGATCAACTTTTTCCGCTCCGCTTATATTAATATTACGGTCATTTAATGAAATATCCTTATCACTAGTATTGTCTACATTAGTTACGTTTTGGCTGTCGCTAATATAAGTGAGTGTAAGCCTATCTACAGATATAAATACATTTCTACCTGGCATTTGTATTAGGAAAACCTTTCCCTTTCGTTCTAAAATTTTGAATGGTACGAGGGAGGAGGTTGTAATGACTTCCGTACAAGGTCACTCCTAACAAAAACGTGTGTGCAGGTATTTAAATCGCTATGAATGAATACTGTGCGAGCGTTCTTATGTGCCGTAGGCTCAGGTTTCAGCTCGCTTATCATTTTTCGTAACCGTTCGACATATTCGCTTTGATTTAAAAATTTTGAATTATAATTATTACCGAAAAAATCCCCGGGCAGCCTTAAAGATTGACCATATGTTAATTCGGCGGCACTAACGCCAGTGTCTGATCGCGGGGCTGCTCGCAGGCCTAACAAAACTATAGGTAGTTCCTCAACCCAGGTCTTAGAATCCAACCTGGCCATAAGCGCGGCCTTAAGAGATCTATGCCACCTCTCAACCAGCCCATTGCTTTGCGGGTGGTAAGGAGTAGTTCTGGTTTTGTAAACACCTAAATATTTCATAAAATTTTGAAAAACATTGCTTTCAAACTGTCTGCCCTGGTCGCTAGTAAGCTGAACGGGGCAGCCAAAACGCGAAATCCACCCTTCGAAAATTACCTTAGAAACCGTTTCTGCGGATATATCCCTTACTGGAAACGCCTCTGGCCAACCGGTCTGTCGATCTATTATTGTGAAGAGATACCTATAGTCTTGAAAGGAAATATTAAGTGGACCAACTATGTGGACGTGAATGTGGGGAAATCTTTCCGCCAACGGAAAATGCCCTAGTTCCGAAGTATTATGCCTATAAACTTTGGCACGTTGACATGCAATGCACGACTTGTGGCCCATTTACCTACGTCCTTATTCATATTAACCCAGAAAAATCTGTTAGTCATTAGCTTACGCGAGGTGCGGATTCCGGGGTGGCTAAGACTATGAATAGAGTCGAAAGCTAAGCGCCTAAATTGTTCCGGTAAATATGGTTTCGCCCGATTGGTAGACATTTCACACCAAACGGGAAAGTTGCTGCCAGGAATAAATATGTTTAAAATTCTACTTATTAGAATTGCGTAGACTAACTAGCTGCTCGTCATTACTTTGCGCACTGCTGATTGCTGCATAATCTAATACGGTGGGACAAGTTACGGTCTCTATCCTTGATAACGCGTCCGCTACTACATTCTTATCACCTTCAATGTGCTTAATGTTCGTAGTGAACTCGCTAATAAAAATTAGTTGTCTCACGCGCCTAGGTAACTAATTGTTGTTATTGATTTTTAAAAACGCAAAAATTAAGGGTTTATGGTCTGTGAAAATTACCAAATCTTGACCCTCAACCATATTTCTGAAATACTTCACTGCAAGATAAATAGCTACAAGTTCTTTATCGTAAGTGCTGTATTTCTGCTGAGTTGGCGATAATTTTTTCGAAAAATATCCTAGCGGTGACCATGATTTACCTACTTGCTGTTGCAATACCGCTCCCACGCTTGAATTCGATGCATCCGTCATAAGTGCAAGCGGGGTATCGGGTTTCGGATACGATAAGCTCTTTTTTTTTACACAACTTTGTTTTACATTGTATAAATGCTTCGTTCGACTTCTCATCCCAATTAATTTTAGTCTTGTCCTTCTTCTTAGAATTTTTTAAATATTTATTTAACTCCCTTTGATACTCTACTGCATTAGACAAATGTAAACGATAAAAGTTGACCATTCCCAAAAATCTCCTGAGTTCTTCAACTGTTACTGGTTTCGGAAAATCACATATAGCATCAACTTTATCTTTAAGGGGTCAAATACCTTCCGTAGATACCTCGAAACCCAAAAAATCTATTTTAGACTGTTCAAATAAGTATTTATTCAAGTTGATAGTCAAACCACATTTATTTAACCGCTCGAACACAATATTCAAATCTATGTGACGTCATATCCGTGCTTGCAATGATGAAATTATCGATATAGGTATAAAGAAAATCTAAGTCCTCAAAAACTGTGTGATTCATAAACCGTTGAAAAGTTTGCGCACTATTACGAAGGCCAAAACACATGCGTGGGAATTCGAAGAGACCGAAAGGTGTTATTATGGCGGTCTTCTCTACATCGTTAGGGTTGACCATTATTACATGATACGCGCGATTAATGTCGATTCGTGAAAATATTTTTTTACTTTCTAATAAGTATGTAAAATCATGCAATCGTGGTATAGTGTACCTATCCGGCTTTGTTATCGCATTAAGAGCCCTGTAATCGCCACATGATCGTATTTGGCCGTCTTTTTTAGGCACCACGTGTAGAGGACTTGCTCACGCACTCTTCGACGGTCTAAAAATCCCCAACTATTGCATAAGCCTAAACTCTTCTTTGACCTTTGCGTATCGATGCGGTGGTAACGGTCTTGCTTTAGCGTGCACCGGTGGGCCATTAGTCTCTATATGGTGGTATACGGAATGTTTGGGCGGTTCTTTAAAAGAAACCGGCTTGGTGATATCAGGGTACTGCGCTAGAAAATAATAAAAAGGGTGACACTTATCTATAGTTTGAACTGACTCTTCTTGACAGAAAACAATAGGAGCTCAGACATTTAAATTTGTTACCTCGTCAATTAGTTTGCGCGACGCTACGTTTACCAACAATTTATAATGCGCTAAAAAATCTGCACCTATTATTGGTTGACGCACGTCCGCGATAACATGAAAAAATGTCCACTGATACGCTCTGCGCAACCCTAAATATAAATTTAAAGTTTTAACACCGTAAGTACTTATTTTGCTGCCATTTGCTGCATACAAAATATAATCAGAACACTCATTATCACACGATTTAACACGCACTTTGTTCCGCGGCAAAACAGAGATATTGGCACTAGTGTCATTTAAAAAAATAAGGTTGCTGGACTTATCTCGTATGCTGAGGCTGATTGGAAATGCCTATGCAGCTGTTCACCTCCTCCCGCTGCACAGCATCTAGTTTCCCGTTTCCTCCGTTTTGCAAGCGCACGGCTGGACATTTTTCTGCGCCCTAGCTTTGTTGCGATAGTGGTAGAAACCTAACCATTTGTCACGTAGTACGGCTGCGGCGATCTTGAGACTGTGAGCGGGCTCGGGTCCTCTCACGTCCACGTGATTGGAACCGCGATCTGCCCATGGCCATTTTATCCAGTCGCTTATTAATCTTAGCGATTTCAGCAATGATGGAAGCGTCGCTTGACGAAGTCGAATCTACCTCTGCAACGCCGATAGGTCGCATCGTCTCCATAACCTGGTCTGCTATCAAAGCTAGCGTCTTGAGGTCTTTGGTACCGGTGACCACCAGTATAGCACGAACTGCAGCCGGTAGATGGTTCTGCCATAAAACGCTCAAAGTATCGTCCTTGAACCGATCCCTGACCAGGTCCTTCATTCTACGCAGCAGCTGGGATGGGCGCTGGTCTCCGAGGTCCATCTCGCCAATGAGTTTGGTAATTTGACGCGTTTCGGACTCCTAGAAAATGGTGAGTAAAGTTGACTTTAGCAAGTCGTACTTTCCTTCAGCTGGAGGATTCACCAGGACATCCGTGACTTGCTGTACGACATGCTTCCCCAGCTTGGCAATAACTAGATGGTATTTAGCAGCATCTGAGAGCTTCTGGTTGTACAGTACAGATTCCGCCTGTATGAACCAGGTGCGCGGCTGATCCTCCCAAAATTCCGGGATTCTCGACGAAAACGTTATTTGAGTTACTTCCGCTTCCGATTTTTCTTCCTTGGACGTCATTTTTGACTGTATGCACTAACTACACAGAAACACAAACGAGCACGGCACTGGATCACGTCGGGGTCACCACTTTAACTAATGTCTGTGTAGTGTGATAGAAATGAGATAAAGTCCTTGTAGGAAATAGCAGTTTATTATATACACGCGTGTTACATCAGTGCCGGCCATATTGCTACTGCCTCACACAATTCAGTTACATAGGTACTATAGGTATATATGCTAAGTGTAGATATATACTTTAAATTTAAAAAAAATATAACTTGCTGGTTATATATAAATAATTGCTGCTTAATTTAAATAAAACTCTCCACTGTAACTCTGCTGTCTACTGCTACAAGAAGAAGTTTTGAACCTGAACTATTTGGGCCAATTGACTCCCATTCTGCCTTGTCAGATCGTAACTCAGTCATGTGGCACACATATTATATTAAATTCAAGTCGTTGTGTTTCATTTTAATTCCTCCCTCTCAATTATATTATCGTGCCACAAGACACATGGCTGGTATCCACCTCTTTCTTGTTGACATTCCACGCATTGAAACCAAATAGCTAGTTTTTTAGTTCATAATGCTTGCGCCGTGTGACCAACAAAGGTGTGGAATAATTTGCCAGCATCTATTTTTCTATACGATTACAATGTGGGGTTCTTCAAGCCAAGAATGAACATGCTATTGTTAAGCTCATTCAATGTGTGTTACTTTCTTCGGCTGTATCACATGAGATAGTAGGCAAGTATAAGTGTATAATATTTAAAAAAAAGTACGTTCTAAGAACTCAGGAGTAGACGAATATATTCTTCGGTTAGTTAAAATTTATTTTACTAATACACAATGAAAAGCCGTGGTAGCTAGGGGCTTAGCGCTCGCTGTAAATTTCACAGTACGCGATCAACCTAGGTTCGATCCTCAATGAAATTGTTAATTTCAATTTAAGTGCTGTTTTACCACGTGCTCGGCGATGAAGGAAAACATCGTGAGGAAACCTGCATGTCAGAGAAATAAAAAAAAAATCGAGTTAAGTTCGCCAGCTCGCATTGGGGCAGCACGGCGGACATTTCCTTGCCCTAAAACCCTCTCAGAAATGAGAAGAGGCCTGTGCCCAGCAGTGGGACGTATATATGCTGTAACTTAAACTTTTAATAACGAAACTAAAAACATTTTTTAATGTATGTTTTCACATGTCAAAACATTACCCAGACATGGACAAATATAAATTCGCTTTGGTCGGAAGACTAAGTTATGTACAAAAAGTCTGTTTTTTTTTCCTGTTTTTTGCATAAATAGTGCCAGTAGTTTGAAGGAAGCTAGGTGCAGCTTCAGTGTGGAAAAGAAATTTTAATTATATTAATTGGTGCGACATGGCCAGCCTTCACTTTATAAACATAATTGATTTTAAGGTTTATAGTTGTTTATTTTTTATTATCTATACAAATTAATAAAATTGAAGTGTCTCTTTGTAATATCAAAATAACAGCTTTTTACTAAATACATATGAAAGTGTATACGGTACTTAAAACAAAAACACAATTTTTAAAATTTTTGTCTGTCTGTCTGTCCGTCTGTCCGTCCGTCTGTCTGTCTGTCCGTCTGTCCGTACGTCTGTCTGTATGTCTGTCTGTCTGTCTGTTTGTTCTGGATAATTTCCAAAATGGCTGGACCGCTTTTGACGGGACTTTCACTGGCAGATAGCTGATATTATAAGGAGTAACTTAGGATACGTTTATTTTAGAAAAAGAATTAGGGTTCCGCGCAAAAAAATTAAAACCCTAAATTGAACGCGGGCGAAGTCGCGGGGAACAGCTAGTCTATACAAATAAATAAAATTGAACTGTCTGTTTGTAATGTTAAAATAACAGCATTTTACTAAGTGCATATGAAAATATAAACGGTACTAATAATAAAAATACAATTTTCAACATTTTTGTCTGTCTGTCTGTTTGTTCCGGCTAATCTCCGAAACGGCTGAACCAATTTTGACGGGACTTTCACTGGCAGATAGCTGATGTTATAAGGAGTAACTTAGGATACGTTTATTTTAGATAAAGAATTAGGATTCCGTGCAAAAAATTAAAACCCTAAATTGAACGCGGGTGAAGTCGCGGGGAACAGCTAGTTTCTTATAGAAATGAAAGGACATACGTACTAACAGTCTTAGTAAGTGACCACTGCAGTCCATGGAAACCTGCAGCCAACTTCAAAACAGAAAGGCTATAGATGCATTGTTAACTCGAAGGGCTTATAGTTATAGAATAAGAATATAAGAGAAATAAGAATAAGAAATATTTGTTCAGTTCAAAAAATATACAGATACTGACTTAGTTACTGATATGTTACATATTTATATGTCTCATATTTTATCGTTTTATAATTTCAAGCAGTATCACTGGGCTCCACACTAGGATTCCCTGTGTTGTGGAGACCATCATGGAATATCTCACAGCCGGTAATTATATTGATTCATTACCATTAAAGCCGAACACTAGCATATGAGTAAAGAACGCTAGTGCCGACCCTGCTATTTGGCGGTATAATGATTAGGTATTCATTATAATTAAGAAAAAAAAATCAAAGGCATTTGAAGTTCGCCAACACGTGTCCACCGGGCTGCCTTAATACTTCCTTGCCCTAAAACCCTCTCAGAAATGAGGGGAGGCCTGTGCCCAGCAGTGGGACGTATATAGTCTGTAACTTTTACTGTATATAATTAAGTACAGGGCCGGATTAACCTTTAGGCAGAGGCCTAGGCGCCCCACATCGGGTAGGGGCCCCGTGCGCGCACAAATATAATGGAAAATGTTTCATACAGAGAAAATTTATTTGGAAAATTTGTAACCTCAGTGACAATAGGTATTATTACGTTTTAGCGACGCATACTGTCAGTTGATGAAATACTTCATACTTACAGAACATAACCATCGAGTATCGTGTAGTAGAACTAATAATATGGATACGATACGTAGCGTATTGTATGATATACAAAAGTTTTGAAATGCTTGATCTGTAATTGCGTTTTTTGAGTTTTGCGAACTGGATCATCACTTATCTATAACCTATTCATTAAGACAATTTCAATGAGCCCAAATACAAATCTTTTATTACAGTAACTTCTGAGGAGTTAAACATCAATTCGGTGATGCTACTCACATCCCTTTTTGCTGGCTGCAAAGGGGCCCCGAGAATTCCATTGCCTAAGGGCCCCGACATGGTTAATCCGGCCCTGATTAAGTATCAAATGAAATTGGTTTGGAGTTTATTGTTCACTGTTGTTATTTGTTGTGTATCATCGTTATTGTTCGAGTTATATGAGACGAAAAGGGTTTGACGTACACGTACTCGTATGCGTACACGAATCACGTATATATACGACCCACGCACACACCCTCAATATCCCTTTTATCTACTGTTTCATTTCCCTCTGTTATCTCTTACGACACCCATGGGATGATGTGGGATAGTGGATTATGTTAAGCCGCCACTACATGGCGAGATATTATATTTATTACTAACTATTTATTTATTTAAGCTTTATTTTCACACCAAGTACAAAAGGCGGTCTTAATGCAAAGCTATGGTTGTGGTAAAAAAAATATTTGCCAGAGTGATTTCTTATATATACGCGAATACTACACATTGTTTTTTTTTATAGGATAAGGGTGACAAACGAGCACACAGTCTACCTGATGGTAAGTGGTTGCTGCGGCCCATAGACATCTACATTTATCCTCTATTACAAATCAAAATGTAGATGCGTTGTCACCCGTGAGGACTAAGATGGAATGCCTCATTTCCAGTAAAAAGGACCTCCGGCCACCTGCACTCACCAAGCGAAACGCAGAGGTAAAGCTACCTCTACTTCACGCTGGTTTTCTGTGAGGTCGTGGTACCACCCCGGTTCGAGCCGGCCCATCCGTGCGACAGCAAAAACTGCCGCGTGACTCTACCACTGTTAAATTGTTGGTGCTGCCATCTGCTTGAGATCCTATAATTAACAAAATTAAATCCAAACCCAAGCATACCACTGCAAGACTTCAAGATACTGTAAGCTCATTCTGGGTAGATCGAACCAAAAATTAATATTCAAAAACTGAAGGTAGCCGGGCTAACTATGACATCGGGACGTCAAACATCTCAGTCCCCCGTGACCATGGTATGCTGTAAAGCATCCGAAACTAATATATATATATATATATATATATATATATATATATATATAATAAAATAGTAAATTAAACGCGATAAAATCCGAAAACAGTTTTATTCAATATTTGCCAGAGATTATGTCGTCTGACTTCTTACAGCTAAAATAACGAAATCAAGACTACACACACTATATTCTATAACTCAATTACTCCGTTACTCAATACACAAACAACTTCGCACAGCGACTTTGACACGATACAAATATTACAATGAGAAAAATTAATTTACACAGGCCCCAAGGAGCTCAATTGAAGGACTTTAAGCCCCTCCCTAAGTCTCGAAGCTTTACAATGCTTTTATAAATGTAACGTAACAAAATTTATTGGAAAAACCCAACAATGGTACGACTATTGTACGTAAAACTTTGATATTATCACGGTTTATTTATATGACATACTTAGGTTTAACGCAAAACATTTATTTGATCTTTTACCAAATTATAAAATAATCATTCTAAATACTTATCGTGCCTTCAAAATACATGACGTAACTCTAAAAGTGAAATAAATAACAGCCTACATAAGTCCCACATCTGGGTACTAATTTCTCTAGGGAATAATTTAATGCGCTGTCCCAATGCATGTTGACGGATTTCGTATGTCCTCGATAGGTATCTCAGACATTCAGGTTTGCAGTAGTTCACGGGCGGTGGTAACTATTTGACATCAGGTGAACCGCGTGCGTTTGCCCCCTCTTATATATATATTTTAAAAAATTACCTTACTTTTTTTTTATAAAATAATGGAAAAAGGAGCATGCGGCATACCTGATGGTAAATGACAAACGCTCTCCATAAACATCTGCGACACCAGAGGAATTGCAGGTACGTTGCCAGCCTTTTAAAAAGATGTAAACTCCTTTCTTGAAGGTCCCTAAGCCGTATCAGTTCAGAAATACAGCTGGTAAAAGCGATTACCAACCATCAAGATTATGTGGATAGCATCAGTAGCCTAATGGCAGGGCGCGGACCGCGAACTCGAAAGGTCGTGGGTTCGAATCCACCATTCGACTACTGTCGTGAACCACTTCTAACACAAGCATTTTAAGCTTACCAGAAGTGGTTAAAGGGAATATTAGTAATGTTTAACAGCGTTAGTAGTATTTTTTATTAAATAAAAAAAATTAATCCGAACGTTTCTTTTGAGGGGTCCCCATAAAAATTTTTTTTGCAACGCCAGTGGAAAGTGTCCGATCAGAAAGAACTTGATCATCAACGATTCAAGCCACTCTTTGTTGAATGCAATTAAATGAAGAATCTAGTACTGGGGTGCCGGGTCAGAGACGAGAACAGTATTCCATGTGAAGTCGAACTTGCACTTTGTGAAGTTGCAAGCGGTGGGCCGCCATGTATTACTGTTCCACTCTGCTTCACTCGCTAACTTTCTTAGAGGCCCATTTGGCTCTCTCTTCCAGGTAACTATAACTATAATATTTCAACGCCGAGGATTCCGATACTGGTTGAAGCAACTGATAAAAAAATAAAACAGCATAATTTCTCATAATTCCAAGTTCATAATTTCTTTTTGTTTCAAAAAAATTTCCACCGGCGCGTTAGTGTCTGTGTGTAAATCTGCAATGACGTACACTGCGAGCATCCACTCGGCAAACAGATGGATCACTGGCGCATGTAACTGAGGAAAAAGGAGAACTTTAACTTCTCTATTTGATTACAATTCTTGTCTAGACAGTGGAAGCAGCGTACCACTCAATTACTTCATTACGGTATCTCTACGTTGGAAGTTCGCATCACCAACAAGGAGGTTCTCAAAACCTTGCAGTATGCCACTTATATATGAGGCGAGACCCTCGAGAATAGTGGGAAAGCAATCGTCTATTCGTAAAATCAATTCATATTTTCAGATCAAAGAAAATTTTTCGCAGTTCTTAAACATAAAATGAAACAATATAAAAACACAAAAGGTATTTTAAAATAATATTGTTACATTGGAAACCCTAACGTGAAGTCAACGGTTCGTTACATGTGGTTTAAAATCATACATATTATAATATTAATTGGAGAATTACATTCCATTTACCAATTACGTTATAATTACAATTTTGGCCACGAATTTGCGGAAAGCCGTGTATCGGTTTAATCATACGTGTATAGGTAGATAAATTAAATAATAATGACGGAATGTAAGCGGACGAATGTTGTGTAATTGCATTGGGTGCATGATTAAATTCGTGATGAAATATTATGGTCCAGTCAAGGATAGAGGATTTCAAATTGGGGGAGGGGGCTATCTTCAGCTTTTCGACGAGTTTAAAGTAAGAGGCACAGCCAAAAATATCCCAAACCCAATAACAATCATCATTATAATCATCATCATTACAGCCCTTCACAAGTCTACTGCTGAACATAGGCCTCCCCCCAAGGAGTGCCACAAAGCACGGTCCTGAGTCACCTGCATCCATCGACTTCCTGCATGTCTTACCAGGTCGTCACTCCATCTAGTGGGGGGACGCCCTACACTTCTTCCACCGGTATGAAGCCGCCACTCGAGAACCTATTTTCCCCATCGGTTGTCGGTTCTTCGAGCTATATGGCCGGCCCATTGCCGCTTCAACTTACTAATCCGTTGGACTATGTCGGTCACTCTGGTTTTACTGCGGATATCCTCACTTCTAAGTTTATCACGCAGAGAAACTCCGAGCATAGCCCTCTCGATAGCTCGTTGAGTGACCTTGAGCTTTCTCATCCGGCCAGCAGTGAAGGATCACGTCTCAGTTCCATAAGTCATCACTGGCAACACGCACTGTTGTACAGTCTCGTTATTAAGTTTTGAGGTATACATGACGAGAAGATGTGCCGTAATTTCCCGAACGCTGCCCAGCCGAGTTGAATCCGTCGATTGACCTCTCGGTCGAAGTTATACTTACCTAGTCGGACTATTTGTCCCAGGTAAACATACTCGTCAACAACTTCAAGCTTAGTGCTCTCAACAACTACCTGCATAGGTGTGACATGGACATTAAACATGATCTTTGTTTTGTCCATGTTCATCTTAAGACCTATCGGTTGGGAGACACTATTGAGGTCATTGAGCATAGTGCTTAGGTCCTCCAGCGATTCTGCCTTAAGAACAATATCGTCGGCAAATCTAAGGTGAGTGATGTACTCGCCATTGATGTTAATACCGTATCCTTTCCAGTCCAGAAGCTTGAACGTAACGTCACCCTGTCTTACACCTCTCTGCAATTGGATAGGTTTCGTGCTCTGGTTCTGTAGTCGGATAGCCATCGTAGCCCTACTGTAAAAGCACTTTAGTACTTCGATATACCGACAGTCTACTTGGCACCACTGAAGGGACTGCAGCACCGCCCAAATTTCGACGGAATCAAAGGCTCTCTCATAGTCCACATACGACAGACATAGTGGCAAGTTGTACTCCTCGGACTTCTGTACAATTTGCCGAAGGGTATGTATGTGGTCTATGGTGCTAAAACCCTTTCGGAAACCGGCTTTTCGGGAGGCTGGAAGTTGTCAAGTCTGCGCGCGAGACGATTCGTGATGACTCTCGAAAACAGCACGTAGATGCGGCTTAGAAGGGAAATCGGTCTGTAGTTCTTAAGAGAGCGTTGTCACCTTTATCGAAGAACAAGACCACCGTACTTCTGCTCCACGCCTCCGGTGTAATTCCACCATGGAGGACGGAATTAAAGAACTTCTGAAGAACTTTAAGTACCAGTTTGCCACCCGCTTTAAGAACTTCCGATGTAATTCCATCCTTGCCTGGGGCCTTGCCGTTTTTAAGGTGCTGGAGAGCCATTCTAATCTTGCTCAGACTGACGTCCGAGATATCATCGGAATAGTGTCGGATAAGACTCGCTCTTGGATCGTTACTCACACTTGCGTGTGGCTCCAACGATGACGTGTACAGCTGTCCATAGAACCTCTCAATCTCACTCAAAATCTCAGGTGTCCCGGAAACAGCGCTGCCACACTCGGTCTTCAGCTTCGATAGTAGACTCTTTCCGGCAGACAGATCTCTAGCAAAGACTTTGGATCCCTGGTTCCGCTCCATCGCTTCTTCTATACGAGCAGTATTAAAGTTGCGCAAGTCCCGCCGCATGCATTTGGAGATCTGTCTGTTCAGTTGCCTGTATGCTGTCAAATTTACCGAGGACTGCAGCTTCATATTCCGTCTAACAGCCATGAGATTAAGAGTGTCATCGGAGAGTTTTGTGTTCTTCTGCGGCGGGTCTTGCAGAATTTAACTCCGACCACATAGACAGTTTCCACGAGCTTGTCATTCATATTGTCCACTTCATTTCAATCTTCTAGGCACTGAAATTATTTTGTACTCGTAACTCGAGCTGAAGCTAACTCGGGGCTTTGAATTAGAGCACGAGGGGGACGGAGCGTTGACTTCATTAGACGAGAACTCTCCAACTTAACGTTTAGGTTCAGTGTGCCTATCACCATTCGGTGATCGCTGCCCCTTTTCGCCCTCGCAATCACTGAGACATCACTGAACTGTTGTCGTATGGTCGTAATGAAGGCAATCTTATTTTTTGTCGAACCGTCGGGGCTCGATCAGGTCCATTTTCTATGAGGCCGCTTCTGGAAGAAAGAGTTCATCATAAAGGCCAGCTGCTGGCCCCTTCGGTTCCGTTGCCCTATTGCGAATTTCCCTACTTTCAGCCCACCGTTCTCTCTTGTGCCTAGTTTTGCGTTGAAGTCTCCCATTAACACCGTATAGTGGGTTTTGGAGGAATGCATGGCTCTAGAGATATCCTCATACATTTCCTCCACTTCCTCATCGAGGTGTGCCGAGGTTGGTGCTTAAACCTGTATGACCTTCAGCGAATACCGTTTGGTGAATCTAAGTATAAGGTACGCAACCCTCGTCGACACACTCCCAACCTTTACAACGTTGTTAACGAGACACTTGTGGACGATAAATCTGACACCTCCTTGGGACAGATGGTCGCCCTCCCGGTGATAGAACAACTTGCCGGATTCGGGGATTACCGTGTCCTCACCCTCTCTTCGGAACTCGGATAGTCCTATAATATTCCAGCACAACTTGTCTATCTCTTCTTCCAGCTTCAGGATCTTCTCGTCAGTCTTCAGGGTGCGTGCGTTATAAGTTGCCAGGTCGAGTCGTCATAGGTGACAACCGAACCTCCACCGAAGATTCTTAGCACCCCTCAATAACCATAACAATAAAAAACTTTTCTAAGCGATGCATGGCAAAAAAAATATGTTTCAGCTGTTGCTACACTTACTGGTAACGTGTGGCAAATATGTGGACAAATACCCAGACGTGGAACAAAGATTTGTTAGTCACATAAATATTTGTCCCATATCCCGTACAAAACAGTAATGCTATAATAATTAAATTCAATCCCGGCCCTTATTTCTAATTCTGGGATTCCGGGAATGTACATGCACTATCTTGGGATGCCCGGGATATTTTAATGATAATTAGAACTCATTTAAGAACAAGTTTTTCTTTGGAATAGTCTTTCATGAATACCTTTAAACAGAAAAAGAAACCTATAGTGTCTACTACAACATAAACAACTCTTTTCAGAACTACAGGGGCACTTTAATTTCTACAAATTTATTGAAAAACAATAAAAAAAGTTTCTTTACATAACTTCTGTTAAGCGGCATAAACAAACTAAAATCAGCTGTGAGAACAAGATGGCTGACAAAGTCACAGTGTTCATATTTTCTAAATATAACTGACCTGAGGACCCGAGTCTATAAAATATACATAAAAAGACATTAGTCATTGGAAAACCCCGACGCCGTCGATGTTTTCCAATATAATAGCTATTACACTTAATTACGCAAACGTAGTCGTGAAATGCCGAAGCGCAAATACTTTGAGCCAAGCGTAAGTTAATTTGACCATAGAAAGCTTTCCGCGGAGAAATATTATAAAATTTCATTTGCTATGTAATTAAATTCTTGATTAAGTGGTTCTTCTATGTTATATAAATTGGTATTATTAATTTATTCACTAATGAAATTATTTTTACTTATGTATCTACAATATCGTGGAGACATTTTTCGAACCCTGCTAGCACCAATGATATTGTTAATTGCAATTTTAAGTGCTGACTTAGTTCATGCGAATGACTCCACCGAAGTGATAGAAAATATCGTGAGAAAACCTGCATGACTAAGAAATAATAATAATAATAAGTTATAATTTAAAAAAAAACTAAAGAATGACGCTAAAGATAAATTTATTTCATTTAATTATTGTATTGTCAAAGGTTCTTTTTCAAGTCATTTCATTTTCAAGTCAATCGGTCGTCTACAAGTTGGTGTAAATTACATTAAAAGATTTAGTTACATATATAGATAAACGCGAAACTAATTAATAAAAAAAAACAAGCGCGTTAAAAGTCGCATTGGGGCAGTGTGGTGGACTTTTCCCTCCTGCAAAACCCTCTGAGATATGAGAGGCGCTCAACATTTAGTCGTATATAGACTATTAAACTGTACTGTAAAATGTATAATGAGCCGCATTTTGTGAGAAAGGTTTGAAATTGGTTTTCTAATGAAAGAGAAAGACAATAAAAACTGTTCGTTGTTGTAAACACCACCAAAAAGAAGACTTAATACTAAAGGAAATTAAGCAATAGTGAAAAATGAATATTTTTATACGTGGTAGAGCCATGCTGCAGCTATATTAGTTGTATACTTGTAGCACGAATGGGTCGGCTCGACCGGGGAAGGACCACGCTCTCACAGAAAACCAGAGTAAAATAGCAGCATAACGCTGCTGTGTTTCGTATGGTGAGTGTAGAGAACCGAAGACCCTTTTTACTGGAAAAGAGGCTTTCCATCTTAGTCCTCACGGGTAACAACACATCTGCATTTTGATTCGCAAACGAGGATAGATGTAGACATCTATGAGCCACAGCATCCACTTACCATCAGGTAGACTGTGTGCTGGTTTGCCACCTTTATTCTATAAAAAAACTTACTTATTTTATTTTATTTATAAAGGTGACAGCGAGCACACAGTCCACCTGATGGCCCATGGATATTTACATATTATATCCTCGTGTGCAGAATCAAAAGGTATAGAGTAAGAAGGATTGCCTCGTTATCAATAAAAAGGGTATCCAGTTCTTTGCACTTATCATACGAAACACAGCAAATTATTTACATAAAATAATTATACACTATATTCGTAACTATCAAAGTAACTAAAAACTAAAATTATCAAATAGTCCTAATCCCCGCGCTATATTAGCGCTTTCGGCGATAAATAAGCCAGCTCTCTCACGTGGACACTTAATCTTGCGTGGTAGAGCCATGCTGCAGCTATATTAATAGCACAGTTGTAGCACGAATGAGTCGGCTCGACCGAGGAAGGACCACGCTCTCACAGAATACCAGCGTAAAATAGCAGCTTGTTTCGTATGGTGAGTGTAGAGAACCGGAGACCCTTTTTACTGGAAAAGAGGCGTTCTTAGTCCTCACGGCTGACAACGCATCTGCATTTTAATTCACAAACGAAGACTGATGAAGATGTCTATGGGCCACAGCAACCACTTACCATCAGCTGGACTGTGTGCTCGTTTGTCACCCTTATTCTATAAAAAAATAGACCTCACTGACCGATAGTTTCTACAGCAAATACCACAAGTACACAGTTATCTCTCAGATATATATGCAGATGTACCATATACTCAGTTCAATCATCTCTGATGCCATCCTAGCTCTAAACGATGTACCCCTGAGATGAGAGGTCGCCAAAGTGCACACGCATTCTGCCAATGTATCTAAACATTCCACAATGATTCTAAAATCGAGTAAGCATTTGTAGTCACGGATAATATCGTTTTGAGAACCGTAATGGGACAATCTAATGAAGAATCAGTGCTTTTCTTCCGTGAAACTTCGTAGAGCCCAGACGCACTACAACAAGAATACCGATGAGGTTGACAGATCCAATTCATTCAATTGTGTTTGACTTAAATAAAAAGGAAACAAATTGTCGCGATGTATATCCGTGTTTTGTTTTTCGGAGTATGTAGTTACAGTTGCTGCACCGAAATGCTATTTCAAACACGACCACAGTCTACAAACCGCAGACCGGTCTCTAATTGTAGAACGCAACCACAGATTGCAACGTTACCGCCGGCAGGTACCTACTGTATTCTCAATTGTTTTCTTTTACAATTTCGATGTGGTATTGCAGTGATGTTGTTATTGCAACCAACTGAATATATTTTGAAAATAAATCATTTAATAATAATAATAAACATTTCAGTGTCGTGTCCAGCTCCGCTCAAAAACAGGGATTTCGTGCTGCAGCGGTCCTGGCTCGATACAGGCGATGAGAAGATGATCTTAAACCACTCAGTATATCACAAGGACTACCCTCCCAGAAAGGGCTTTGTCAGGTGAGCGTTATGGGCTATTAAATTACTTAGTTATTTTTTGTATTTGATCAGAAATTACTGCTTCGAATGTGAATAGTTTTTAGACACATACATTTCGATTTTTTTATGAATGATATTTTTAAGATCGTGATACGTTAGGTAAAGGTGACGACTGAGTACAAAGTCCACCAGATTGTAACTAGATTCTGTGGCCCATAGACACCTATGTATATCTAGTTGTAACCTTTAAGGGCTTAGATGAGTGTCTCTTTATAAATAGAAAAGGTTTCAACTAACATACCTAATAATAACAAAGTAACAAATTTTTCCAACTGACTTCTAAAAGGAAGAGAGGCTTACAATTCGACGGCATCTTTTTTTATGTATGTACACCGATTACTCGAAGACGCCTGAACTGATTTGGAAAATTCTTTTCTTTTTTGTTTCAAAAGGTATACTTTCCAGGTTGACCCACTTAATCGAATTCGGTCGAGCGGTTTTAAAAAAAATCAACAACAAATTATATTTATATTGAAGCCGGTTGTACAAAATTTTTAATTTTACTACTTGTAATTCGGCTATTCCCCGTGTAGCGGTAACTTTTCTGCCGACTTCCAAAAAGGAGACGGTACTCAATTCGACTGCATGTTTTTTTTATGTGTGTTACCTATAACTTTGTACTGGGTGAGCCGATTTCGATGATTCTTTTTTTATATGAAAGCTGATAGTTCTCGTGTGGTCCCATATGAATTTGATCAAGGTCAGACCAACAGTTTTTGAGTTATTCTTAAATAGCTTATAATGAAGTCTGCTGTACAAATTTTTTAATTTTAAATTATTTTATGTATGTATACCGACTACTCGAATACGCTTGAACTGATTTGGAAAATGCTTTTTTTTTTGCAAAGTCTATACTTCCCAGATGGTCCCACTTAAATTTTGTCGAAATCCGTCGAGCGGTTTTATAAAAAAATCAACAACAAATTATATTTATATTGAAGTCGCTAATGTACAAAATTTTTAATTTTACCACTTGTAATACGGCTATTCCCCGTGTAGCGGTAAGTAACTTTTGTTAGTCAGAAAAATTAATTTGTAACTTAGTATACTAGTAGTTAATTATGTTAGAGTGTTATTTTTTTAGAACGTGTTCGTTTCCACCTCCAGCAGCTCTTTTGTGTAGTTGTTCCAATATAGCTATAGCGCGAATTCACCACGCAAAGCCAAGCTGCTAGTTGCTAAGTTAACACTTTAATGCCCACAATCTCTTCATAGAATTATGGTAAAGGAGAATGGGATTTTTGGGCCTGAAGTTAACTAATTGGTTTATACTTTAAAAAATTGGCCATATTTTTCTTAAGTAAAATACCAAAAAAAAACTCTTTTTACAATCTAGATTTCGAAAAAACAATCAAATAATAAATAAGTACTTTCGATTGTAATGTATTATTTATGGTAATAAATCGATTAGCATAAAGAATACACTAGTGAAATTCTCGTTTCTGAACGTTATCTTCCAATAGAGAATTTCTCATTTTGAGACTTGACAGTTCAAACTTCAAACTATTTACTTAAAAGGAAAAGACAGATTTTTGATTCGATTTGAAACTAGCGAAATATAATCAATTCTCGATTAAATTGAGCATTTTAATATCTATTTTCGATTATTTTTCTGTGTGTGCTAGAAAGAAAAAAAAATTGCGTACATATCTACAAAATAATTAATACAAAATATCAAAATTATTACAAGTAACAGTTAAAACAACAATTCAAGTAATCGATCTCAGATCGATATCTCTAATATTCACTTAGTTGTTGTTGTTTCAACTTACGTTAATCGTTTCACCATTTCGTTTCATTATTAATCACAGCTTTTTTGGTGATTTTATACTGATTCTGCTTTTATATCTTTAAGTAATTATATTGAAAAATAACCTGTTACAGCGTAATAACAGTGAAAAATAACCTGTTACAGTGTAGGTAATAGATAATCTCACTTTTACTTACAATAACTCAGCTCCTAGATTGACAAATCTTGCCAGATTTTCAGCTATGAATTGTTTATATATAAGCTTTCAAATGGTCCTACTTTCATCTTGTTAACACTTGGGCCCAAGAATGTATGGAGACGTCTCCTTCTCCTTTGATGAATGAGACGTTGGTGAGCTGTAGTAACTCAGAGACCAGGCGTTTGCCGTAAAATTTACAATACACGAGATTATCAAAGAAATTGTTAACTGTAGTACTTATTCCTCACTTGCTCGGCGGTGAAGGAACACGTTGTGAGAGAACTTATATGTCTGAGCAATAAAAGAAAATAAAGAAAATATGTGAAGTTTGTTAACAAGTACAGGAGCAGTGCATTTAGAGGACGAGGAGAGAGGAGGAGGAGAGGAGCATTCAGTAATGAAAGGAATCCTGTGTCCAAAAATGGGTCGCATAAATGCTCTAACATTACTTTACTCTCCTAGATAGGTGATTATTACCTTAATGTAGCCTTGTGCGTATGCATTAATGAAAAAGAAACCTTTCGCGATTATTCTTATTGCACTGTTTAAAGAATATACAGGCTGCAATAAATTTGAGGAACGATGAAGATGTTTCAAGCTAGAAATTTGAATAAAAATCTCCGAATTTTAACGATATATCCCTGTCGCGCTAAGCCCGAATGGTCCAGCTATGAAAAAAAAACAATTGCAGCTCGGACTGAGCACCACTAAAATTTACGAAATCATCATCCAGTGTTCCCCTATCTCTTATTTTTTTTGGAACAACAATATAAAGAGAATAATGGCTACTGTCTGTATGTTTATTTTCTTCTAGTTAATATATATATATATATATATATATATATATATATATATATATATATATATATATATATATATATATAATAAATATTAAATAAATTTGTTTGCTGGACGGCCGTACAACTAGGAAGTCTTAATAATTTTAAAACTGTTTTTAAAGTAATTGAAAACGATTTGTAACATGGCAATGGTAGATAAAGATTGTATTGTAGAAAAAATATTTTTTTTTTCAATTTATTATTCTGTCATTATCCAAGGAAAAATAACAGGAATACAAAATATGGAGAGAATATTTTTTTATTTTATTTAATTTTGAATATAAATAGGGAGAATTAGCATGGACTAAACGCCGCCTTAATATGCTCTTATAAAGCACTTTGAAATGTCAAATTAAATTTACTCATTAATCTTTCTTACAGCAATATAAATATAAAATGTACCTTACATTTAAAACTGCGTAAACGCTACTTTCAGCGTATCGATATCATTGATACACCGTTTAATATTTTCTAAAGTTTGATCGATGAAACTGCTTCATTTGTTCCGACCATATTCGTCCAATTTGCTGCCACTCCAGCGATTAGATAAAACAATGTGTGCGTCAGCCCGTGACGACCTTCGCGGCCACTCGGGCCGCGGCCGGTGCCGTCGCTGATTGATTTATTACCAGCTGCAATATTAGGGTTTATCCCTGTGCTTAGTTTAGTGATTGGACGGATTTGCGCATATTTTTTTTATACAAATTCAAACAAAGAACAGGTGCCACTTACCACCAGGTGGGATTGTGGTCAAGCACTGGCTTATAATAAGTAAAAAAAAAAGGTGCGGAGCTACCTCTGGGGTGGAATGCCTAACAACCTGTAATTATAATGCCTCTCAATATCCTGCACGAACATGAAGACGGCAATCCAAGCACTGCTATTTTTTATTATTATTTTTATTTATTTATTTAACAAATTATAGATAACACAGAGGATATATTATAGTGCAACATAAGCTTAATGAAAATTTTACCGTGTACCACAAGCCGCCGACAATAAAATTTGACAGATAAGCTACACCTTAATCTACAAAATATGTATGTATGTATAACGCAACACTACTAAACAGCAATTAGCAGAGTCAACAGGCGGTAAATCGGTAATACATAATTACCTAATAGTGCACTGAAAAGGCGTGAGTCTTGCCACCGCCCACTTCGTCGCGTCAAAAACCGGTCGTTCTTGTGTCGCATATACAGCCAGTGATAAAAATTTAGATTTGGCGCCAGGAATAGATAAGAGGGCATTACCTAACCAGACGGACTCCGCCAGGCAGAAAAGGAGCCCAACCACCTAGTTTTTTTTTTCTTTATATGATAGGGTGACAAACGAGCACACAGTCCACCTGATGGTAAGTGGTTACTGTGACCCATAGACATCTACATCTATCCTCAATAAAGACTCAAGATGCAGATGCGTTGTCACCCGTGAGGACTAAGATGGCCTCTTTGCCAGTAAAAAGGGTCTCCGGTTCTCTACACTCACCATACGAAACACAGCAACGTTAAGCTGCTATTTTACGCTGGTTTTCTGTGAGAGCGTGGTCCTTCCCCGGTCGAGCCGACCCATTCGTGCTACAAATATACTACTAATATAGCTGCAGCATGGCTCTACCACGTTGAAAACCTAGTGTTTAAAGTAGACAGTTTGTTTTTGTGTGGAGAATGGGCCCACCGCAAATTGTTGTGTAACTTAATGAAATGCATGCCGATTTATTCATTATAATCTATAGATTACAATAGTAATATTAGTTTAACCGCATCTAACGGGAATACTTTGCAATTAA
Source organism: Parnassius mnemosyne (assembly GCA_963668995.1). NCBI lineage: Eukaryota > Metazoa > Arthropoda > Insecta > Lepidoptera > Papilionidae > Parnassius > Parnassius mnemosyne. Next base: position 8,353,088 of record CAVLGL010000126.1, on the reverse strand, counting down.
CAATTAAAATATGATTATCGCAATATTCTAAAAACAAACTATTTTTTTTAAATTGAATAAGGGTGACAAACGAGCACACAGTCCACCTGATGGTAAGTGGTTACTGTAGGCCATAGACATCTACATCTATCCTAGATTACGAATCAAAATGCAGATGCGTAGTCACCCGTGAGGACTAAAGAAGTCCAGTAAAAAAAGGGTCTCCCGTTCTCTACACTCACCATACGAAACACAGCGGCGTTATGCTACTATTTGACGCTGGTATTCTGTGAGAGCGTGGTCCTTTCCTGGTCGAGCCGACCCATTCGTGCTACAACTATACTACTAATAAAGCTGCAGCATGACTCTACCACGTACAAAATTATTCTATATTACATTAGCCAGAACACGAACATGAAAACAACTTTTTTCAGATTTCTTGATTCCGGCGAGAGTTTAATAAAATCTGTGGTCCGTTTACTATAGTAAAATGGTATCTTATTTTTATGTGTAACAAATACCTTTAAGTTGTGTAAAAATTTCTAGTGGGCCCAAAAACGATTGCCTGTCTTATAGCGATTTTAAAGTTTATCGTTTTATTTATTAGTTTACTATTATAGTAAACCTACTGGCACTTATATTCTTTAATTAGGAATGATGATAACACATTCATTGAAATTTTATTATATATAACTGTCAAATAAATTTGTCCGTACGACACGCGCGCCACCTACTGTAAGTTAATTGTACTATGCCGTAATCTCGTAATGTTGTATATAACCTTTGCGTAAGTGCAAGCATATTTTATGCGTGGTAGAGCCACGCTACAGCTATATTTTTATTTATGTTTATACAATGTTGTAGCACGAATGGGTTGGCTCGAACGGGGAAATTTCACGCTCTCACAGAATAGCAGCTTAAGGCCCGCTCTATACATACGGAATTCCGTTTCGAGATTCCGTTTCGGAATTTCGAACGGTCGGCCACACACAAACGGAATCCCGTTTTGCCCGCAAAATATCGAACGGAAAACTACCGTACGTGTGTGGCGGGTCATAGATTTTATATGGACTTGCTGCGTTCGGGATTCCGAATCGGAATATCGAAACGGAATCTCGAAACGGAATTCCGTATGTATGTGGCCGGCCTTATGCTGCTGTGTTTCGTTTGGTGAGTGCAGAGAACAGGAGACCTTTTTTACTGGAAAAGAGGCATTCCATCTTAGTCCACACGGCTGACAACACATCTGCATTTTATTCGAAAACGAGGATAGATGTAGATGTCTATGGACCACAGCAACCACTTACCACCAGGTGAACTGTGTGCTATCTAGTCATCCTTATCATATAAATAAAATAATTTAACAAAGTTTTAGCGCAATCTGATGAACGACATGGCAACGCATAAAATGCGAACAAACAAAAATATGTTTTTATATATTAGAAGATATAGTTAAAGTTACACCCACTGCTGGAAACAGGCCTTCTTCCATTTAGAAGAGGGTTCTGGAGCATTAAAGTATCCGCCACGCTGCCCTGGTGCATGTTGGCGGACTTCACATGTCTTTAAAATATAATTTCTAACTTTCCATACATGCAGATCGATTTATTTCAGACATAATACCTTTACAGTTATTGGTTACATTGGACGGTCCAATAAACAGAGCAATGACCTGAATAATATAGCGCTCCTGTATGACAAAATATTTACGGAGTTGAACTACTTTCAAGTACAGCGCATACTTATCCAAAACCTTTAATACATTCAGGATAAATCTTGTTCCTAGTATCGATTAAACACAAAATGAATTAATATTGCTTTTTCACAGGGCAGTGTCATTTTTGACCGGCTTTGTAGTACGAGTGAGACAAGGGAAAGGCAGCTGGCTGGGGTACGTGTCGCGATCTGATCCTCGTGGCGCATTGCCTGCTTGGCTTGTGAACAGGTTTGTTTTTCAGTCGTTTGTCTTTCCTATATTATACGCCACGACTTGATAAACAGTGATAATATGAGATGCATTTGGAGGCTGATTAGCACTGATTAACAATAAAATCTTAATAAATATTTGCGTATTTTTATTTTATTATAAAACATGCTTTAGTTATTAAATTAAATTCGCACATAATATCATTGTATTCTTAGCAAAAAAATAAAGAGGAAACTTGTGAAGATAGCTTTTCCTTGAATAAAACTACTTTTAAGGATTTTTTCGCTTTTAATTAACTTATTTATTTATTCAATGTGTCGCGTTCGCGTAAATATAAGAAATCATTATAACTTTTCCTCTTTTTAGAAACACTAGTAGTTTTAAAGTTATGTTTGACGAACCTATTTTTCTTATTTGTTTAACTGAATTGAAAAAAAATCGCAATGGAATTGATAGTGAGCGGGTACTGCACTCCATGGACACATACAACAAACTTTAAACAAAAATGGCTTCAGGTGCATTGTCATCTCTAAAGGACTAAGATGAAATTCCTCACAGCATCATTATACTGGCTCTTAATACCATACAGACTGGAACACAGCAGTGCCAGGCGGCAGACATAGGTAAGAGAGTGGCAGCTATCCAAATGGCTAACCATGCACAAAAGTAATTCTAACACTTTGTTTCCTTTTGTCAAATAATAAAAAAAAATTATGTCCTTCAGACAGAGTTTCGGTTACGGCTGCCAGTCTCAACGAAGACTAGCCATCTGCACAGGACAGAATTATAGTGCACGGTGTGTGCGCAAGCACAGATGCACTCTCTATTTCCTCACTCTCGTAGTCCGACGGAACAGTTATCCTACACGGAGAGAGATCAGGCGCAGCAACGGCTTTACGTGCTTTCCGAGGCACGGGAGCTAAACACTGCCAATTACCTGACTCCAGTCTGTTACTGAGAACTTCTTGAAAACCCAATAACTGATTTTGGCGAGACTCGGGATTTGAACCCAGAACTTCATGATCAGTAACCGCGTTTACAACCACTATACCAACAAGGCAGTCAGTAAAAATAAGAAAAAAAAGAAGTTTAAAAACAATTGTCTACTATTTTAAGAGCTGTAGCGGCAACGACGATGACGGTGAGGATTATAAAAATTGAAATAAAAATGTGTATGTGTGAATTTACACTGAAGACTTAGTGTTCTTTGAATATGCTTTTATTATAAAAGTAAGGGTGAGAAAAGAGCACACAGTCCATCTAAAGGTACTCGTAACTACATAATCTGCCCGTAGATACCTACATCTATCATTAATTGAGAGTCAAAATGCTGATACTTTGTCTTTGCCAGTCACCATACGCACATCGCAGTATTATACTGCTTTTTACGCTGGTATTCTGCGAGAGAGGTATGTAAGGATCGTGACACTTGGCGATCTGTTCTCTCTGGCTACCCCGTCAGGGATTGTGCGTGAAGATAAGTAAGTAAGTAAGTATTCTGCGAGAGGTTGGTCCTTCCTGGTCGAGCCGTCTAATTTGTATAATATATATGTGTATATAGTTCTTTTTGTTTGAATATGTATTTTTTTAGAGTGACTGCACAATTGGCACCACGTCTGGTGCACCAGCTACAAGCAGCAGCTCGTCGGTATCCCGGCTGGAAAGCGTTGACGGATTCACCCTACTATAAACCCTGGAGGCATCCTGAACAAGTCCCCTCTAAAAGGATCTCGCTGGAGGATGTAAGTTAAAGTCAGGAACATTTTTCATTGCAGCCCACTGTTGAATATAGGCCTCTTGACAAGCAGGTTGACATTAGCACTTTTAAATTATTATTATTTCTTATCCGGAAGTGTTGCTTACCATTTCGTATATTCATTTTTTACCGACTTCAAAAAGGAGACGGTACTCAATTCAACTGTATGTTTTTTTTCTTTTTTTGTATGTGTGTTACGTCATAAGCTTTTTCTGGGTAAACCAATTTCGATGATTCTTTTTTTATTTGAAAGATGGTGCTTTTCTTGTGGTCTCTTATAAATTTGACCAAGGTCTGACCAATGGTTTTTGAGTTATTCTTAATAATTTACATTGAAGTCGGTTGTACTAAATTTTAATTTTTAATTATTCTCTGTCATCTCTTACGGGATGATTCTCTAACGTCGCAAATATATTACTTGAAAGCGCTTTTTTAAATAATGTTAACCGCGCAACATAACTTAGTGCAAAAAGAATTCCATATCCGATGCAATTTCTAACCTATTAGAAGTATATTCACAAAACCTTCAGATCAGACCGTCAGATACTTTATTTCGGTTCCAAGCTTTATTGCGAAGGGATTCGATCCGGGATTTATTATATATCCTAATGAATTGATTCTCACTTTCAGACTCAATCTTAAATGTCATTTACTAATGAGTCTACCGCTGGGTGTTGGGCTGCATTGGCTCCTCACATAGCTTGTCATTGAGTATAGTTTTTAGCCACCTCATCAGGTTGCTTTCTATATCTGTTGGAGTATACTACAACATGTTCTTATAGCTATGCTATGCGTGAACCTTCTGTTTTTAGTTTTATGAGCAATATGATCATATCATTGCCACCCCAACTTGATCTCTTGCGGATATTACAATGTAAAATATGTATTTAAATATTAATAAGTAAAACTTTTACCAAATTCGTTAACTTTAATAAATTGGATACCCAGGCATCAAAAAGTATAAAAGATTGAGTTCTTTAAGTAAGGTTGTTAAAAGAAATTTGTTTTCACTTTTCAAACTTCTCACTGAAATTACTTTTGCTTTCGTAACAAATTCGTAAGTAACTCTACTCGATGAAATTTTTCGAAAGTAAAATGGATTATCCCGTCAGTAAGGGTCTCACTACGTGATATTAAAACTTTGTAATGGACATTGATTGAAAAGCACGTGCACCGAATTATTTTCTTTATTACGTAACAGTTATAAAGTACTCATAATATAATAAGTAATTATTATTATTTCTTATATTAAAATTAAAATCATCATCAATACAGCCCATCAAAGTACACTGGTGAACATAGGCCTAACCTAAGAATGCCTCATAGCTGTAGTATGCCCCATATTTGCCATAGCTTCCACGTTTGGCAGGCGGGTTGACAACCGCAGTTTTTTTATTTTCTAGTTGTTATTAGGAAGACCGTGCTGCCATCTTCTGGATTTTTCCCCTCTGTCACCTCTTAAGACACCCACTGTACGATATGGCATAATGGATATTCTTACATAGCCACTACATTGCAATTCATATAATTAATTTAAAAAAAAAAATCAAATATTTTCGTTTCTGTCGAACATCTCGTCAATACTTTACAGTTGATAAAATCTATCTAAAATGTTATTTTGATTAGTTTAATATTTTTTTTATAGAATAAGGGTGACAAACGAGCACACAGTCCACCTGATGGTAAGTGGTTGCTGCGGCCCATAGACATCTACATCTATCCTCTATTACAAATCAAAATTTAGATGCGTTGTCACCCGTGAGGACTAAGATGGAATGCCTCATTTCCAGTAAATAGGGCCTCCGGCCACCTGCACTTACCAAGCGAAACGCAGAGGTAAATCTCTACTACACGCTGGTTTTCTGTGAGGTCGTGGTACTACCCTGGTTCGAGCCGGCCCATCCGTGCGACAGCAAAAGCTGCCGCGTGGCTCTACCACTGTTAAAATTTTTTGTGAAAACAACACGAACACTCTCTAAAACAGAATGTACATCGGGCTCAGAAGGGAAATCGGTATGTAGCTTTTCAATAAGGTATTATGTTCAGCATGTGATGGAAAGGGTTCGGAATTTCTCTGTGGGATAAAATCCATAACGAGGATATTTGCAGAGTAACGAGAGTAATTGACATAGCCTAGCGGATCAGTAAGCCAAAGTGGCAATGGGCCGGCCATATATCTCGAAGAATACGGAGAATCTTTATTCCCCATTCTTCGTCGATTCTTCTAAACCTTTGTGTAAACTTCAGTTCAAGTCGTAATTTTTAAACAATTTTTTGTTCATTAAACCATTGTATACAATTTTGTATTGTACTTGTTCATTAAAACATTCATATTGAAGGCTTCATATTTCTTTATATTATATTATAGAAATTTCTGGATTAATATATCACTAACTATAACTTCATTCTTCATTATAGTGTATAGACCCCGATGCCCCGCCTCCCCCTCAAGAGCCTAAACCAAACACATCTAAGGTTAAACTTGAAGTGCCGCAACCTAAAGAAATAGAAAGCCATAGCATAGAAGATTTAGGAGACATATCATCTGAGTTTAGTGTGGAAGTAGAAGAAGAAACATTAGACCATGCACAGGATCCAACAAAGAAGAAAGGAAAATTCTATAGACTGGTAAAATCAATGAAAAATAGAAGAAAAAGCGTGCAAGTTGCCAAAAGTGCTGATAATTTAGATGATGCTAAACCTCCAGAGGAGAAGCAAGAGAAGAAGAAACCGTTCAAGTTCCACCGCAGATTTAGCTTAAGCAGAGGCAGGGAGGACTAAGTTAATATACATATTAAAATTACAATATACTTATGTAATTTGAATTTCTCTACTAGAAGTAATATAAGCTTGTTAGAGTTGTTGTCTGATTAGAAATTTGTAAAACTGAAACAAAAGGATAAAGTTTTATCATAAATAATTATTCATTTCTTATCAATGTTATATACAATAACTTACAAAATATTTATTTAAAAAAAAGCGAAATAACTTTTTTATATCGTTAATTTGTAAGATCTAGGTTCTCGATAACCTACAAAGTTAAAATTAATATAAAACTTTTGTATAATAATGAATTTATCTGTATTCGCAGATTTTTTATAAAACTGTTGAATTAAATACAAAAAGATGAAATAAAAAATAGAGAACACAAAATTGTTCAAACTTTTACTTGGAATTGTTTTACTTTATCAGGAAAAACGCAATCAAATACACTATAGATTACATAAATTCCACGATTGATCTTTTCATGTACATAATAGATTATGTTCTTTAGCTGCTTGGCGTGTAATTTCCTCGAGGCATTCAAGCGAGTACAGAAATAATAGCTAAATGCAGTTAAACAACTTCCTTATCACGCCTGAAAAGTATTTTGTTTAAATAGCTTTTCTTGTTTAATAGCTAATTTGACTAGAGGTTTTCGATATTTGTCAAGTGTGAAGTTTAACAAGATTAGTCTAATCGTATGGTCAAATAGGGACAGAAAGGAATAGAAAAAATTATAGGTCCAGCCCATACTCCTTTGTTTATTGTATGTCGTGTGCGAATTGAAAAATAAATCGTTCAATGTGATAGAGATTTTAGCCCGTTAGATGTTAACTGTTTAATATATTGTAGTTAACGAATGGAGTAATTGATTACATTAAATAATTTATTATTTGACCAAAACAGAGCTTTTGCTATTAAAGCCTATGAAAGTCCACTACACACATGTATTGCCGCATAGGGAGGATTTTGGCATAGTTGTCACGCTTGGTATGCGAGTAGACAACCGTTGATTTTTGTTATTTTGATTTGTTATCTGTAAGATGATGCTGCCCATCTTCTGTTTTAGTTTCCCTCTGTCGCCTCTTACGACGATATAGGATAGTGGAACCTTTTTACACCGCCACTACATGGTTGTAAAAAAAAAAACTAAATGAATAGATGGATGAACTACATATGATGAACTAAATAAAAATAAATATGTAGATGGATGAAATGTTAATTAAAAATATATTATCGTATATAAATCTAATATATCCTCAATGAGGTATTTATTAAGGAGTTTTTATTATAAAGTTTGTGTGAGAGAATTTCAGTATAATTAGGACTATGTCCCTAGTGGAGAATTGTTGTTGAAAAAAGATTAAAAAGCTCGATTAAGATATTGTGAAAACCATATTGTAGGACTATAATATGGCATTGATTTGTAGGGATGCTGGAGAGCTAATTTTTAATTCTTTTTAAATTTACTTAGCGGTTGTTTAAAAAAAACACTTTTGTACAAAACTTTAAAATAATAATTATATATAAAATTTAAAATAATAACAATTAAAATAATATATATATATATATATATATATATATATATATATATATATTATAACTAAGATCATTTATATTAAAATGATAACAACAGCAAAATAGAAAAAAAGAAATGGAAATTATATCGAACTCATTTGTGTACTTAATCTTCCTTGAAATTAAATAAAACTTACTGTGTTAATAATAAATTTAACAATATTTATAGCACCATTTGTCGGAAGCCGTGGGATCTTTCTGATATTTCTCATAATCTTATTATTATATTCCCGCCATTTCATTTTTTTTAATTCTTATTTGTATAGGACTACCGTAAAGAAATATTTAAAGTAATTTTTTCCACGTGGCTACGTGTCAAAATGAATTTTCATTCTTTCTTTTCTATTAAGATTTGCTAGATTAAAGAACTTCATGTACATGTTTCTTCTAATACTATAAGTAGCTGTTTTAATAGGATAAATATTACAAACGTAGTTTACATAGTTATAACGAAAAGCACAAATCTGAAAATTTAACAATAGTGTATTTTATAAACGTCTTTTTTTATTTTAAAAAAGTCATCTGAATGATGGTCTTCCCTTACATGCTCATACCACGAAACACATTTTCATATCATCAGTTTGCAGGCTTAGCTAATTAATTAATCGCGTACTTATTTAATAAAAGATATTTATAAAAAAGTAATAGTTAAAAACTAGCTTTGTATTTAACATACATGATTCTCAAGCTAAAGTGGTCCCAACGTAGGTCTATACATAGAAGAAATATTGTACAAAAAGAGCTCTCACCAAGAAGTTTTGGTACGAGGATTACTGAGGCATAATACGCTACCGTGAACAATCTCGATTTTAAACTTCTAGTAAAAACTTTGAAAAAAAATTACAACATTCACTTACAATATTCTCTATACAAAATAAACGCTTACAAAAATATGCGATCGCAAAAACTCCGGGACGGTGAATAAAATCGCATAATAAAGGAATACGTTTTTCTGTCACTGTCTCGAGAATTCCGATCTACATGAAAAGATTAACCAATAAGTTTTTTGTTCGAAGTTATATATTTTTTGTGGTATTACCAAGTTCAAGGTTATTAAAGCAATTTTTCTTTTCATTTAGATTCCGATCCGCAGTTTTAGAAGGGGTTGGTGATAGAATTTAGTTTTAAACTGAGTTTGATAAAATAAAAAAGAAACTACTTGACACAAAAAAGATAACTAGGTATTGACAACGCAAAAAAATTGATTACTTATGTCTTTTTTATGAATAAACTACAAAAGAATAAAGCAGGTAATAATAATTCAACAATTATTTATGTGATTAGTGGATTAAAAAATTATGTCAATTTCAAATCGTTCAACGCAGTGTTGTTTGTAAAATGAATTTTTTTTAGTTGACAAATTAAATAATCATATTAAAAAACTTTCATGCATTAAACATAAAAAAAAATGTTTTCTCGTTAGCACACTTACCAACTAAGCCATTTTTTTTATTTGTTTATATCATATTTTTATTTGCAGTTTTAATTGAGATTTACAAGCTCTTAAATTTTGTAAAAGACTTTTTATAATACAAATTTTCTATTTAGAGTGTCTTAATCATATACTTACAACGTGTTTCCTTCCATGGGTGCAGTAATAAGGAATTATGAAACGACCCTGATGATTTTTTTTCACACCAAATGTTTTTGCGTAATACCTTTTACAAAAAAGATCTACAGATTCATACAGCCTGCATGAACAGGTTTCGAATAGGCTTAACCTGTATGAGATTTTATGGTCAAATTCAGACAGCTAAAGGAACCACGTTGTATAGATAAAGCATAATTACAATTTGTGCCTTTGCTCCTATTCTGTATTAAAATTCAAATGTACTTTTATAATAATTTAGTCTCGTAATCTATACTATCAATGATATGCTGTGCGAGTGTATTGTATGTGTGTCATCTCATTTAGAAATTCGATTTATCGTGCTTTTTAGAATACTGTCTTCTGACATATAAGATACTGTCTAAATATTATATATCTGTTTTGTTTGTGAAATAAATGTTCTATTTTCTGTGCAAATATTATCGAATATTGCTTAGTATTAGCTGATATTAGAAACGTGTTTAGTATTATTTCTTACCTTTAGTTATCTATTAAGTAATTATTTTTAAATGTTACACAATATACTAGTAGGATTAATTTTTATTCGTTAACAATCGATTTTGTTAAAAATATGTGTCTACAAGTCTATCATAGCTAGCCCATCGTGAATTGTAAAAATTAGGTAATTATAAGATGTTCAATGATCTGTTCAACATTGTGTAAAAACATTGTTGTGTTGACGACGAAGTACAGTGAAAAAAAAAATTATGTTACGTGTTAAGTATTCGCATTAATACGTTAAAACGCTCAATTTTGTATAGTTACAATGAAGTACTGAGTAAAATTACCAGCTTAATTCAAATTCTTCGACTTCAAACTACTTTTAAACGAAGTAAGGTACTCGTATGTGGTGAATTATTACTTGGGGACAGTTATATGTATGAAGAACCCTTTTAGAAGTCCGTCTCTTACGTCACGAAAAATGTTTTAGAGTTCACAAATCAATTTTAAAATTAATTTATTGTATTAATAATAAGAACGGGCTATTACAAAATAGTATTAGAGTTTTAAAAAGAACTCAATAAACACGCGTTGAGCTTCGATGACCTAGTGAGAATACTAGGTCATAATCATAAAATTATTGTATTGTGATTGGTTCTTATAAGTCTACAAAATTTCAGACGTCTGGAAGTGGGTGCAAATTGAGTTATAAAAATCTATTACATTCACACATACATACATAGACACACACACACACATACAGGCCAAGCTAATATAAAGCGCGTAATAATGTTTCTTATAATTTTGCAACACTATGATAAATTAGACATAACTTGATATTTGAAATATTAAGGTTGTTTCACATTTGTGCTATTTGCAACTTTGTAATATGCGCTAAGCGAGCTCATCTGCCTTGTATTTATATGCAGTATCAAAATATTACATATATCACGCGTTGTGTGTTTGACAAAATGTTTATTCTCATGTTACAGTGTTCGATTTGTTGATGGTTAGCGAATAAATATACTTATTATGATGTAACAGAAGTGGTTTTATTTCATTTCTCTTAACTGTTTCATTAGTCCTTTATTAGTTCACGGCTGGAAATGGGCCTCTTCCCGTATATGAACGGATTTTTTTCTCTTTGGTAGTCCAAGGATATTATAATATCTGGTATTATAGATACGAGATGGTTACAACTATTTTCAAGGCCATAAGAGCTGCGCCATTCACACAATCTCCTTTTGCGATGCCCAGAGGGTCAAATAGAGTGAGAGAACCTTTTTATTTATTGTACTTTATCAACAAGTATGCCTTGAAATCCGATTGGGAATTTTGGCACGATATTACCTACTTCTGCCGCCAATTCGCAGAGCACTCTCTGCTATGCTTCGTTGTGGGACAACTAACAGGATGGGAAGATGAAATAATAAGGACATTAGAAAGGAAATAGAGAAAAGTATATTTTTTATAGTATAAGCGTGACAAACGAGCACACAGTCCACTTCTATCTACATCTAGCCTCGACTACGAATCAAAATGCAGATGCGTTGTCACTCGTGAGGACTAAGATGGAATGCCTCGTTTCCATTAAAAGGGGTCTCCGGTTCTCTACACTCACCATACGAAACAAAACAGCGTTAAGCTGCTATTTCACGCTAGTATACTGCGAAAGTGTGGTCCTTCCCCGGTCGAGCCGACGCATTCGTGCTACAACTATACTACTAATATAGCTACATCATGGCTCTACCACGTAACTATCTATTGTATCTATATACATACAGAAAAAAGTGGAAAGAGTATGAAGAGGCTTTTGCCTATAGGACACGCATACATAAGAGAACCAGTTGTCAGTTAAAGGAAAAATATAACAAAAATAAATAAACAGTCAATTATAAATATTATTTTGTATTGAATAATTGCATAATGAATAATTCAAATTTGTTTAACGCGATAATTAAATAATTATGTATCTTAGAGAATAATGTAATTCACTAATGCCAGGTTAATAAATCTCGACATTATACTGGAGCAACTCCGTCAGATCTGTGGCCAAGGTCGATAATATTTTTTTTTGCTTTTCAAAACTAGGCCCTGTCAACTAATTTATAGAACCTATGCGGCATTTAATAGCGCCATTGAATAAATTCGCAGAGAAATACGCAGGCTTCGCAGGTTAATGTAGTATTTCACAAACCGTGTAAATGGTGTACTTAAAGAATTATTTCATTTGTGAGATTTGTTTTACTAGATTTCTACCTTAAAGTTGCTAAGTTATTTGAAAACCTCTGAAATCGAAGTATTCACCCATTGATTTAGTAACTATCTATTGATTTTAAAATATTATGTTGTTTTTTTACTACGTTATTCTGGATTTTCTGCCAATTTTGTGGGAAATCTCTGAGTTTTCGAAAAAAATCATTGTATAGATGACGCTACAAACTGGAAACTGTACAAACTGGCATAAAGAAAAAAAACTACAAAAGCCTCTAAAAATATATGTTTCGTTTGAAATACAAATCCAGTCATCAGTCAGTTGCCAGTATCAGATTTCAAAAAAATAATTAAAAATGCCATGTAAACACATTCAATCGACCGAATATAATATTAGTAATCGATTATCACAACTTTTTAAAATGTTACTTCGATTGAATTACAATCAATTATGTTATTATATCAATTATGCACAAACCCTAATTCATCACTATTATATCTACTTGATGACCCCCTTTTATCTCTATGCACTTGTGACACCGGCTTATATTAATATTATAATATTATAATGTCTGAACACACTCGTAGCAGAACAAATATTTCAGACTTTATTTTTGCAAAGGCTGCGACTATTCCGCCCCGGTATCGAATGTTTTTTTAAAATACTGCTTAATCGTAACCCAGAAATAAAAGTCCAAAGATGTGCGATTAGGTGATCGCGCCAGTTAGTTGAGCAGTCCACCACGGCCAATTCATCTTTCACCGAATTTTCCTAGACAAAAAACAAGGATAGAGTGACAAACGAGAACTCAGCCCACCTGAGTAAGTGGTTGCTGTGACCCAAAGACATCTACATCTATCCTCAATAAAGAATCGAAAGTCAATGAAGATGCGTTGTCACCCGTGGGGACTAAGGTGGAATGCCTCTTTTCCAGTAAAGAGGATCTCCGGTTCTTTACACTCATTATACGAAACACAGCAGTGGTAAGCTGCTATTTTACGCTGGTATTCTGTGAGAGCGTGGTCCTTCCCCGGTCGAGCTGACCGTATTTATTACCTACTAATTATATTAATATTACGGCCGGGCGCGATTAGAAATCAATCAACCACGCTCTGCTACCAAAATGTAAACGCCCTGAGCTGCCCCAACAAAGGCAGACTGGACTAGGGCCCATCAGTAGCCCAATCGACGGGCAGCAGAGGACGGGGCCCAACGGCCTATGGGGACTTATCATTCTACGCAATAGATCTAAGGCTAGGTAAACAAATGTTACGTACCTGGTTCCGAAGCTTAGACTGACCCAAGGCTCGGTCAGGCGGTAGGTAAGTGTAGGTGCATGTAAGTGGTGTGTAGTAGTGTTTATATATGTGACCTGACCCAGCTGAGGTGACTGGGCAGCGGCCTGGTCCGATGCTGCCCCACCATGTTGTATCACTCCAGCGGAAATCACCAATCGACAACTTCTTTCTTCATTTCACTATTTCAGTCTATCAACTTTATTGTACACTATTTCAATCCATCAACTTTATTGTACATTTATCTAACTTCAGACTCAACTAAATCCCCGTTAATCGTAATCAAAAACGTAACACACGGCACGACTAATGAACGGTGGATCAAAGTTCACTTCCGTTTTCACTCAGCAACTAATTATTTCTAGAATCGAACGCGACCTTCTCTAGGGTCACAAAGTTCCTCTTTACAAACGACAACTAAATTCCTTCGTACGATATTAAATACTACGCCCGCATTAAGACTCATAATCAGCCTAGCTGACACGCAAACTAACTACAAAGTCAACACACAAAAGGCACTTAACGCGACGGTACAATTAAACATTAACTTCCAAAAACAATTAACCGGGCCACGCCCTCGAAATGGAATGCGAGCTTCAAATTCCAGACCGTATCTCTACTCGGCATGCGCGCAAGGTTCCACGTCATACAAGCAAGTTAAATATTGCAAAATGCACTTCCACATGCAATCACTATACAATTGCCGTAATTACTTTCAAACGAAATTACTTTAATCAGTCAAATTCAATACAAGCCTCTTGTCACGACGAAATTGTAAGTTACAACGTTCAAATAACGTTCTTTCTGCGGTTTTGACTTGTACTCATACGTGTGCTCCGCGCGAAAGTCGCAACGAACTGATTGAAATTGCCCCAATTGCGTTACACACGCGATAGCGGCAGGACCAATCTAGGGAGCAAGGAAGGTCTTGCGCTCCTGCCGCCATGTCGCAGGGCCGACTTAAAAAATTGCCCCTGATTGCCTATACACACCACAATTAAGGAGGCAATGAAGGGTCATCCCCACTCCTACACCCTAGATTGCCCCTGCGGCAGGCAAGTCAGTAGCCGCCTTTAGAATTCGTCAAAATATCGTCGTCTACGTAGCGGGACTATGAATTCTTCTCATTAAGTAACTTCGTAAAATGATTTTTGTAAGATACCTATTATAAAATATAAAATAAATAAGTACATTATAAATAATTAGGTATTCAAGAAGAGAAATGGAATTTTCATAAACTGCAAGCGCATTATTAAAAACTATTTTCATCGTTATTTCTATTATTTTTCAATCTAAATTTTCGAAAAATAACTTTGTCTAGATAGGTATAACGATTTACACAAAAACCTTGAGGATGCTCGCTTTGTGGCGGCCGTGTCAGTGACCTCACAGCTGCCGTAGGTAATATGACGGCACGTGTCGGTAAGTTCAGAAGCAAATAACAGTTTTAAAAATATTAAATTTAGTAAGATATCTGATTAGAAACTCAAAAATCTCATTTAAAGCAAGCAAAAAAAATTGATTATCATAATTACCATGCCTATGTGTACACCTATACGTCTCTGAAACGACCAACGAGGTTTTGTTACATTCTGTAGATATTGTTGTTATAGACATAATATTCTGGCATCTTACTGATTTTCTCTATTACGAGTACTAAATGAATAGTTACAATAAATTATTTACAAAAATATATTTTTTTTTAATTTTGTAGTTACCTACACCAGTTTTTCCTACTCATTGCACCTTTTTAAACCCCTCGAATGAACCATACATAACCAATGATGAAACCCTGAACAAAACCCGTTCTATAGCTACGAAGAAAATTGTAGATTTTTTTAACTTATTATAAGCCGGTGCTTGACCACAATCCCACCTGGTGGAAAGTGGTGTAGCAGCCTTAGATGGTAAATTGCACTGTCATAGCGTAACAAAAGACTATTCAGTCTTACCTTGAAGACGCCCATATTGAATTCGGACGGAAAGATAGACGGTGGAAAATAATTCACTCCTTTGCTGTACACTTTACAAAAGACGAAGCAAACCGTTTGGTTCTAATGCGTAAAATATCGACAACAAAGGGGTGAAGACCCGCCGACCACATGGTTGTTCAACGGTGGAAAGGAGAGGGAGGAATATAAGCGTTTAATTCCTGCGCACACTCACCGAAATGCATCCTATAGAATACCGAGAGGCTGGTTACTTTGTTGAGGTCCGGAGAAAATTCAACCCTTAACAACTGAAGGCGGTCAGTGTACTTCAGGGTACATTCTGAAAAGTAGGAGCCAGGGTGAGCGAGCTCCTTTTAGAGGTGATAAGACACTTGTATTTTGGAGGCGTTGAATCTCACGAGATTGGCATCACCCCATTCGGAAACTGCCTGTAGTGTGAGATTCACATGCTCAACTATAGCTTCTCCTTGGGACTGGATTTGATTCCGACTGGCCCGGGCACTTGGTTGGTATCTCTCCACAACTGTGCAGCAGGAGAAAGTTGCGGAGAGAACGGACCCCTGAGGAACTCCACAGTTTGTCTCGATAGGACAGAACGAGCAGCCATCGATGATGACTCGGAGAAATCGTTCACTCAGAAAGCCCTTCACCCAGTCATTCAGGCCAGGGTACAAGCCATGAGCTGACAGCTTGCCCAATAGGCTAGCGTGTTAAACCCTGTCAAAAGCTTTCGAAATATAAAGGGGAACAGTACTGTTCTCGAGGGCTTCACCCCATATGTGAGCGGCACACGCTAGAAGGTCTCCAGTTGATCTATTTCGACGAAACCGTACTGGCGGCCACTGAGGAGATCATTCTGCCCTAGGTATTTTTTTTTATAGGAGAGGGGGCAAACGAGCATGCGGCTCACCTGATGGTAAGTGACTACCGCCGCCCATGAACAACTACAACACCAGGGGAATCGCAGATGCGTTGCCGGCATTTTAAAAAGGAGTACGCTCTTTTCTTGAAGGTCCCTAAGTCATATCGGTCCGGAAAAATCGCTGATGGTAATCGATTCCACAAGGAGGTCGTGCGAGGAAGTAAACATCTTCTAAATCGCACAGTGGTGGACCGCCAATCATCCAGATGGTGTGGATGGTATCGGGAGTTCTGCCGCGATGTGCGTTCGTGAAATTTGGCGGCTGGGATTAATCCGAACAATTCCTCAGAGCACTCCCCATGGTAGATGCGAAAGAAAATGCAAAGAGATGCAACATCTCTTCGCAGTGCCAATGAATCGAGCCGATCGGAAAGGGCTCGGTCGTCGACGATTCGCGAAGCTCTGCGTTGGATGCGGTCAAGTGGAAATATGCCATGAGGTGGGCATTCAATATACGCTCCATAACCTTCCAGAGACCTGTCAGAGATCCGTATCACCAACAGGTGATACGGATCTCTGACATAGAGGTACCACAGTGTAATTGTGATGCTGCGCTGTTATAGACGCAAATTGCAAGTTAAAAGAGAAACAAATAAATCCGCTTTCTTCTTAGGCTTATCCATCAGTGAGCCATCTTGATTTACCTGCGGAGGCAGTGTAGACCGACAAAAGTTTGTCTCGACCGCTTCGGCGAGAGACCAAAACGCTCTACTGTCAGATGGTTTCAGAGAAGTTTATACTGATGCTTTTGAATGCGGTAGAAACTGGCTTGCCGTAATGCCTTTTTGCAGGACTTGGCAGCTTTGTTAAAGGCTCTCTTCTTAAGGCTAACATCCGGAGCTTTGCGCTCTCGAGCATCCTAGATAGACTAACTCAGAGTCGAATTTTTTTTATATTAGGTATAAAGCTTGTGTCTAAGACATAATTATTCGTTAATGCATTTATTTATTGTAAGGTTTTAGATAAAAATCTAATATATATAAATTAATATTTGTTTATTCGTATTCTATGCGTTGCCATACTGTTCATCAGATTGCGGTAATACTTCGTTAACTTTTTGCTTGCACTTCCGCCAAGGTTATGGGCATAGTACAATTGACTTACAGTAGGTGGGGCCCGTATCGTACAGACAAATTTATTTGAAAGTTATATATCACTCGATTTCATTGAATGTATTATCTTTACTAATTAAGCAATATAAATCTTCCAAATTTAAAACGAGATTTCCACAATTATTTCTTCTGCGGCAGCAATGCGCTGGGTACCAGCTATACATAAATGTAATGCTAAGCCTGGATATAGAATTTTTATTGATGTACTTTGTCACACTGTCATATATCTATTATTGGTTCGGTGGAAGCTCACTTCTGCTAAAACGCCAAAATGGCAAAAATCAACTCGCCTCATTATGTCACGGTATATAGCCAGTCCAGTATACTTGTATAATAGAGGTCAATAATAATTACCTACTTATTTATGCCGGTCCTTTACATAACTAGCGCGTCGAGTTCGCAAATACAGGCTGCTCATATTTGTTTAATAGTAATTATTGATGCTAATGAATGAATGAATATATATATATATATATATTTTATAGGATAAGGGTGACAAACGAGCACACAGTCAACCTGATGGTAAGTGGTTGCTGTGGCCCATAGGCATCTATCTTCGATTAAGAATCAAATTACAGATGCGTTGTAACCCGTGAGGACTAAGATGAAATGCCTCGTTTTCAGTAAAAAGGGTCTCCGGTTCTTTACACTCACCATACGAAACACAGCAGCAATAAGCTGCTATTTTACGCTGGTATTCTGTGAGAGGGTGGTCCTTCCCCGGTCGAGCCGACCCATTCGTGTTACAACCTTAATATAGCCGCAGCATGGCTCTACCACGTATAAATATATATGTATTAGTGCGTAGAATATTAGTGAGTAGATAATTTATAATACTAAAAATTATTAATTTATATGTTACTTAAGAAGTAATACTGCGGCGTGTCTTGGAGAACTTAGCTCCGACTGCATGGACAGTTTCCACGAGCTTGTCATTCATATCGTCCACTTCATTGCAGTCTTCTAGGCACTGAAAACGGTTTTGTAACTCGAGCTGAAAGGTTTCGGGACTTTGGATTAGAGCACGAGGGGGACGGAGCGTTGACTTCATTAGACGAGACCTCTCCAACTTAACGTTTAGGTTCAGTGTGCCTCTAACCATTCGGTGATCGCTGCCGGTTTTCACCCTCGCGATCACTGAGACATCACTGAACAGTTGTCGTCTGGTCGTCGTAATGAAGTCAATCTCATTTTTTGTCGAACCGTCGGGGTTCGACCAGGTCCACTTCCTGTGGGGCCGCTTCTGGAAGAAAGAGTTCATCATAAAGAGTCCCTCTTTCTCCATGAAGTCGGCTAGCTGCTGGCCCCTTCGGTTCCGTTGCCCTATTCCAAATTTCCCCACTTTCAGCTCACCATTCTCTCTTGTGCCTACTTTTGCATTGAAGTCTCCCATTAACACCGTATATTGGGTTTGGGAGGAATGCATGGCTCTAGAGATATCCTCATACATTTCCTCCACCTCCTCATCGGGGTGTGCCGAGGTTGGTGCGTAAACCTGTATGACCTTCAGTGAAAACCGTTTGGTGATTCTGAGTATAAGGTACGCAACCCTCGTCGACACACTCTCAATCTTTACAACGTTTTTAAAGAGAGACTTGTGGACGATAAATCCGACACCTCCTTGGGACAGACAGACGCCCTCCCGGTAATAGAGCAAGTTGCCAGATTTGAGGATTACCGTTTCCTCCCCTTCTCTTCGGACTTCGGATAATCTTATAATATGCCAGCGTAACTTGTCTATTTCTTTTTCCAGCTCCACAATCTTCTCGTCAGTCCTCAGGGTGCGTGCGTTGTATGTTGCTAGGTCGAGTCGTCGTCGGTGGCAACCGAACCTCCACAGGAGATTCTTAGCACCCCCTTGCCCTGCCGTTACCATGGTCGCCACCGTAGCCAGGAATAGCGGGGCCGCCGGGGACTGGGGGCCGTCTCTTAGTAACTTTATCCATTTGGGGGGTATTTGCCATAGTTGCCACGCTTGGCGAGCGGGTTGGCAATCGCAGTTTTTTTATTGTATTTTTGCTGTTATCAGGAAGATGCTGCTGCCCATCTCCTGTCTATTTCCCTTTGTCGCCTTTTACGACACCCACGGGAAGATATGTTGTAGTGGATATTCTTAACTGCCACTACACGGCAAGAAGAACACAAAACTCTCCGATCACACTCTTAATCTCATGGCTGTTAGACGGGAGATGAAGCTACATTCTTCAACAGATTTGACACCATACAGGCAACTGAACAGACAGATCTCCAAATGCATGCGGCGGGACTTACGCAACTTTAATACAGCTCGTATTGAAGAAGCGATCGAGCGGAACCAAGGCTGCAAAGTCTTTGCCAGAGATCTGTCTGCCAGAAAGAGAACTTGAGCTTGAAGAACAAGACCACCGCACTTCTGCTCCACCCCTCCGGTGTAATGCCACCATGGAGGACGGAATTAAAGAGCCTCTGAAGGACTTCAAGTACCGCTTTTCCACCCGCTTTCAGAAGCTCCGCTGTAATTCCAACCTCGTCTGGGGCCTTGCCGTTTTTAAGGCGCTGGAGAGTCATTCTAATCTCGCTCAGACTGACGTCCGGGTTATCATCAGAATAATGTCGGATAAGACTCGCTCTTGGATCGTTACTCACACTCGCGTGTGGCTCCAACGATGACGTGTTGAAGCCACACGCGAGTGGAGACGTGTGTGACAGCTGCCCATAGAATCTCTCAATCTCACTCAAAATCTCAGATGCCCCGGAAACGATGCTGCTACATTCCTTGGGGGAGGCCTATATTCAGCAATGGACTTGTGAAGGGCTGTGATGATGATAATGATAATGATAAGAAGTAATTCTTTAAAATATTTTTGACTAGCGATTCACCCAGGCTTTGCACGGTTGATTTTTGGATCTCGACAACAGCACCACCTACCGGGTCCAATAATTGTGAATCTAAACCATTCTCTAATCAACTTAATCACAGTTCAGGCATTTAGGAGAAGTTTAGTCACATACACACGGTCAGCATAATTACATAATATCCATGTATTATACAATATAAAAATAAACTTTTGTCTTATATCATTCTGTCTATTAATGAAAACCGTATCAAAATCCGTTGGGTAATTTTAAAGACCTAAGCGTACAGACGGCGGGAAGTGACATTGTTCTAAACTATGTAAGAAAGATGTTGCGTTGATTAATGTGTGTTTTTGTAGTGGTGAAGGAAGTTGTTTTATTAGGGTTCCGTAGCCAAATGGCAAAAAACGGAAATCTTATGGATTCGTCATGTCTGTCTGTCTGTCCGTCCGTATGTCACAGCCACTTTTTTCCGAAACTATAAGAAGTATGCTGTTGAAACTTGGTAAGTAGATGTATTCTGTGATCCGCATTCAGATTTTCACACAAAAATAGAAAAAAAAAAACAATAAATTTTGTGGGTTGCCTATTGCATACTTAGAACTGAATCTCAAAAAAATTTTTTCCGTCAAACCCATACATGTGGGGTATCTATGTAGAGGTTTTCAAAAATGATATTGAGGTTTATTATATCATTTTTTTCTAAACTGAATAGTTTGCGTGAGAGACACTTCCAAAGTGGTAAAATGTGTGCCCCTCCCCCCCTGTAACTTCTAAAATAAGAGAATGATAAAACTAAAAAAATATATGTTGTACATTACCATATAAACTTCCGAAAATTGGTTTGAACGAGATCTAGTAAGTAGTTTTTTGTTTTTTATTAAATTTTTTGTTAATTATGTTACTTGCTGCTACGGTACCCTTCATGGGCGTGTCCGACTCGCACTTGGCCGCTTTTATTAAATTGATAATCATGTATTCTAGTGTTCGTCCTTGGTTTAGTTACGTGCCTCTGACTTTCGAGTGTTAAAATGGTATAGTATTGGAAGTTTGTAGAGGTCACATTCTTATAACTCCTGAAACTACAGTATTGTTTGCATAGATGGTTTTGTGATACGATAGCTCTTCATCAGTCAATCAATTAATAGAGTGTCAAAAGGGCGCTGCTTTATCGACGCCATTTTTACAGTAGAGATTATTATAAATATTTTAGTCGATTTTAGTATAGTGTAGTGTAGTTAATTTCTTTTAAGTTTATTTATCAAAGTGTTCCCAATGATTGCCAAAGCTTGTTTACTATTACATTAGTTATAGTATACGACATTGTGTTTTTGTCTCTGTCCTCGTCCTAGTTTTGGTTTTGTAGAGCGATAAGCTTAGGGTGACCATATTAACCCTCACGTACCTTACTATAATTTACTTTATCATGTACATTATAAAGTAAAGTATTTTACCCATTCAGTAGCAACTTTTGCTAAAGCGTTTACTTTTGGTATCTCGCTAATTACTATCCGATTTGGGTATCTCGTGTTCATGGATACCACTTCTTTATTAAGTTTATAGAAACTCTTCCCGTGTTGTTTTACAAACTTAGCAACTTCTAATATATACAAAAAAGGCACGAGTAAGATCCACAGGTCTTAAATAGTGGTCGGCATGAGACATCTTTTTGTGCAATAAAGACTTTATTAATAATATACGTTAATAATTATTTATTAAGTTATTAATTAATAATTATTAATAAAGATCATATAATATAAAATTAGTGAATATGCTAATAAAAAAAAGACAAAATTGTAATAATGTATAGAGATTTCAGTTAGCCTTGAGTATCTACCACCACTAATAAATTTGTGCTAAAAGTACCAGAGTACCGTCTGTTATAAACTACCATTGGGTATAAAATACCACCATTAAATTGGACATCGGGTATCGAATACCACCATTAAATTGGTCGTTGGGTATCGAATACCACCATTCAATTGGACAAAAAAAAGTTAATTACCATTAAATTGGTCAAAAACAGGGCAAAAAGCCACCATTTAATTGGACCCAGGGCAAAAAAAGGATGCCACCATTAAATTGGCCCCAGGGCAAAATGTGCCACCATTTAATTGGTCACATGATCTTAGTTCCCTATATTATTTTCAGGTTACTTTCTTAACTAACCATTAAGTGATGGCACATTCGTTACCTGCATTGGACATTTTAAATATTGAGGGCGACAACCCTTCTGTTCGCGCTAAACGCTAATTTCAAGAACGAACACGAGAGGGCGCGCGGCTCAGTGTCATACCGGTTTGACATTCGGTCGTGCGTAAAACGCCCAAGGGCAGGCAGTCGTCCTTAGGCAGTGCTCAAGGTTGGCACTCTGTCATTTTGTCGGGAACTCGGAATAATTCGGCGCGGCCAGTAAATATACGGTCTACCATTGTGACGCGCATTCCTGCTGGAGAGCTTCCCAGGGACTCATTGTGTTTGATTCAGAACCTGCATAAGTGCATTAGGCAATATTAGCTAGTGCGGCCTCTGATATTCTAGAACTAACTGTTGCGACGCGAAACGGTAGTGACCTTTAATAAACTGTAAACTCCGTGTGCGTTTTGTGCTTTAACCTTATAACCCGCGATAGTTAGTGGCTTCTGTAAGTTAGTAAATCGTACGATAGAGTTAATTGATTGTCATCGTGACGAACGAGGAAAGTGACTGTGGTCCGGCACCGAAGCAGTCTGAAGCAGTGTTGCAGCATTTTGGAGCAGCCTGGAACTCGGCAGCGGCTGGTCGCCTATGCTTGACAAGGCCCCACACATTCACCCCTCACTGTACACTACTCTCCATCCACTATTACACACACTCACGGCCTGCCCAAGCCTTGGTGCGAAGTTAGCTTCGGATAATGGTAAGTACTATGTCTTTCTTGCGTCCTCCCATATTGTTTAGTGTAATTAGGAATTTCCACGTGACCACATTGAGGCCCGACCTACGTCTGCTCGGGAAGTCTTCAGCTCATGGGCCCCTGAGGATTTGACCCTTTAAGGGAGCAGCCGTAGGCCGTAACAACTGTTCAAAATTACCTTTAGGTAATTTTGAGCAGGACGACCGCCTGCCCTTGGGCATTTTACGCACGACCGAATGTCAAACCGGTATGACACTGAGCCGCGCGCCCTCTCGTGTTCGTTCTTGAAATTAGCGTCTAGCGCGAACACCTTCAATCGGGGTAAGATGGGAAAAATGGAAGAGAGCATTATCAATATACTTAGAAGCTACAGATGTTACATCCTCAATCAAAAAAAGAGCTACGTTGTTACATTTTGGGGGTCAAGGACTTCAAGAGATTTTTTATAATTTACCTGGTGCTAATATTGAACCATCGGAGAGTTTAGACGTGTTTGACGTGGCTATAAAAAAACTTGATGAATATTTCTTGCCGAAACAAAGTAAAGTTTACGAAAGGCACAAAGGAAAAGTTGGAGCAATTTTTATTAAGACTAAGGAATCAAGCAGATAAGTGTTTATTTGAGAAACCAGAGGAACATCTGATTGACCAAATAACAGAAAAATGTACATCTACAGAATTACGTAAGAAAATTTTAACTTTAGGTGACAGTGTAACTTTGGATAGAACCATTATAGAAGCAAAAACACTTCAGGTCGTAAACCAATAATTACAAAATTACGAAGAAAAAAATAAAAACTTGGAAATAAACCTTATTTCCAAGAAAGAAAAGGTAGACTCGAGCAGAAGAAGAACATAAAGAACCCTCAATTGAGAAATAGAATAAATTGTGGCAGATGCGGGAACAATTCGCATACGTCCCAGGATATAAATTGTCCTGCCAGAGGAAAGAAGTGTTTTTCTTGCGGTAAAATTGGACATTTTCGTATGTATTGCAGAACAAAAAAATTTACAGCTCGTAAAAGAAACTTCGAGGATACGGGAAAGAATGATAGAAAAATTTGGAAAAAAAGCAGACCTACCCAAAGAAAAGATTTAAAAAATGAGGAAGTAGACTGTTTTTCAAATTGACAATAATGCTAATATAGAGTGTACAGTTGGTGGTGTTAGTATAAGTATGTTAATAGATTCCGGATGCACTTTAAATCTTATAACTGATAAAACTTGGAGGATGTTAGTAAATAATAAAGTGAGAGCTTATAACCAAATTAAAAAACCTGAAAAAAATCTATTTACATATGGTAGCAATGCCCCATTGAATATACAAGGTTCATTTGACACAATTCGTTTCTGCTAGCTCGTGTCAATCGGACGTTCGGTTGCAGAAAATAATTTTATGTCAAACAGCATTATGTCAAAATGTGAAAAATGCAACAAAAGTATTACAAAAACTCGTCCTGGAGTGGAGTGTCATCGTTGTGAGAAGATGGTGCATTTGAGCACTGAATGCTCAGGGCTTACTACCAAACAAAGAAATGCGCTTCGTGCAAATGAAAACCTAGATTGGTCGTGTTCTGAATGCAAAAACACCTCATCTAGACGAACTTCGATTGTAATACCGGATGATGAAGACGATGATGAAGACGATGATGACGCTTTTGGATCGCCTATAATCTCTGCCTCTGTTCCATTAGATGGTAAAAAACTGATGCTAGAAATAACAACAAAAGTGGAGAATGCTATTCAACGTCAATTGGGCCAGTTTGCGGAGTCTTTGGAATTCAATTCTAGAAAACTTGATGATATACTCGAAACCATAGACGCGTTTAAAACTACAGTCAAAAAAATGAAAAAGAAGAACATAGAATTATCTAACCAAAATAAAAACTTAGAATTTAGATTAAGTGCATTAGAACAGCGATTACAGGAACAAGAGCAGCAACAGCTTAGTAAAACTATTGATATTTTTAATATTCCCTTCACTGACAACGAAGATCTTTCAAAAGTCGTACAAAAAATGTTTCGCTTGTGGCGCTGTCGTCGCGCCACAAGCGAAACATTTTTTCAACACATCGAAGCCTAAATCGCGCTATCAAAGTTCCGAAATTAAAGCAGCATATATAGAATAGCTTCGAACTACCAATAGGAGCGTTGGCCGCTCCCCGGGCAGAACACCTTGCCTGGCGGGAGATCTCCCCTTTTCCTTCCACCGCTACACAACAATCACTAGACTTAACTGAAAATATCGTAGAAGTAAAGCGTTATGGTTATAATAAAAATAACTCCGGAAAACTACGTGTGGTTTTACCGTCAGAAACTGTTAAAACAAATTGGCTTACAAAAGCAAAGAATACGAAGATTATGGTACATGATATCTTTCCTAGCTCATCACCATTGATTGGTAAAGAAATCATCTATATTAGTGAGGCATTAACTGCATATAATAAGACCTTACTTGGAAATGCCAGAAGACAACTTTAGAATAGCGGATTATACAAATATGTGTGGTGCAAAAAAGGAGTAATTAGAGCAAGAAAAAGTGAAAAAGATCAATCAATAATTATTAGAACTGATGATGACATTAAAGCTTTGCTACAAAAGGAAATCCATGTACAGCCGGAATAATTTATTTTATACAGGTACTACCTATCACATAAAATATATTAAAATATTATTTAAATGGACATACAGTGAGACTGGTATTTGAAAGGGACGAAGAGAGAACGAAGTGTGAAATATGGGTAAATCAGGAATGTCTAGAACAGGTAAATGAAATTGTATACTTGGGGAGTGCTTTTAGCCGGGATGGAAGATGTGATTTAGATGTGGACAGGCGTGTCGCTGCCGGGAACAAAGTCAATGGTGCCCTGACTGCGTTAGTCAAAAGGCAAGGCGTAGCGAAGAGTGCACGCCTTGCAATACATAACGCAGTGTTGGTACCGACTTTGTTATATGGCAGCGAAACCTGGGTATGCCAGAAGAAGCATAAAAGTAAGTTGAATGCAGTGGAGATGCGATCTCTTCGTAAAATGTGCGGCGTTACCATGGCCGACCGAAAGCGAAACGAAGAGATTCGCAATATGGCAGGTTTGAAAGATGACCTTATCACAAAAATTGATAAGGGCGTGCTTCGGTGGTTTGGGCACGTTGAGCGAATGAGTGAAGACCGAATGGTGAAGAAAATATATAGCGCGAAAGTTAATATTAAAAGGTGTCGAGGTAGACCGAGACTAACTTTCGAAGACCATGTGAGCAAATTGCTCGAAGAGGGTAGGGTCAAAAGTACTCGGATACCTAGACGTGCATGCATGAAGATGATAATGAATCTGAAAGAAGCGAAAGAGGTTTGTAAGGATCGTGACACTTGGCGATCTGTTCTCTCTGGCTACCCCGTCAGGGATTGTGCGTGAAGATAAGCAAGCAAGCAACAGCGATGCAAAAATTAATTTAAAAATTATAAACACCAATAAAAAACATACCGAAAATAAATGGATAAGTTTACGTATTATAAAAGCTTGTGAGTATAGAGATAAACTATTATTTCAATGGATCAAAGATAATAATAATAAAATATTAAAAACACAATATAATAAAGCGCGAAACTATGCAAATAAGTTAATCAGATCCTCCAAACATAAATACATCTATTATGAAATTAATAAATATAAAGATAATTTAAAACAACTCTGGTTTATTCTAAGTAGAATAACAGGTAGGGTACGTAAAACAGTAGATACAGTTCTCTTAAATGCGTTTGGAGGCAAAAACAAAAATGAAAGCATTATTGCAAATAACTTTGCGAATAAATTTCATAGTGGTGTTCAAAATATAATACCTCAATGTAAAAATAATATTTTAGATAAAATAGAATACAGACAACCTGTGAACGTAACAATTAATTTTCGAAAAGCAACACCTAAAGACATCCTTAAAATTATAAAAACATTAAAAGTTAATAAAGCTCCGGGTTTCGACAAAGTACGGGCGATAGATATAAAGCAAATTTGCGAAGAAATTGCTCCGGCTATTGCAAAATTGGTCAACGCTTGTATAAAGACTAATAAATATCCAGACAAATTGAAAATTGGAATCGTGAGACCTATATACAAAAAGGGAAGTAAACAGGACTACGATAATTACCGTCCTATAACTATATTGCCTATAATAGACAAGATTATAGAAAAATACATAGCAAGACAAATTTATAACTTTTATGGTCTGAATAATATTCTTAATGACATACAGTTTGGATTTCAACACAAAAAAAGCACTACTCAATTACTTTCCCTATTTACCGATAACATATATGAAAATCTTAATGAAAAAAAAAACGTGTATTGCTGTTATTTATCGACTATAGTAGGGCGTTCGATACTTTACGTCATGATGTACTGCTAGAGCGACTAGACGACTGTGGAATTAGAGGGCCAATTCTTGACTGGTGTCGAGATTATCTCAAAAATCGTTCCTATTATGTCAAAGTAGGGGATACATTAAGTAATAAAGTTTTGGTAAGTGAAGGTACAGCATAGGGTTCAGTATTAGGACCGCTATACTACATCACTTACGTGAATAATATCAATAAATTGATTAAAAACTCAAAAATTTTCCAATTTGCCGACGATACATGTCTGGTGGTAGCCCACCACAATATGAATAAGGCGGTAAAACTGTTACAAGAAGACTTTACGAAGCTCATGCTGTGGTCACATGATGCAGGTCTAGTACTTAATTCGAATAAAACTAAAATGATGTACGTTAGCTCCAGTCAAAATAAATTAAAACATAACATTACTCTTATAGCTCATAATCACACATGTCTTCATAATATCCAAAATTCAGTCCATAATAACAACTGTGAATGTCCCCAAATTGAAATAGTAGAAAAATGTAGGTATTTAGGTTTAATAATTGATGATCGTATGAAATGGACTGATCACATTGAATCTGTATGCAATAAGCTACGAGCAATCCTTGCAAAATTTTATCTCATCAAGAGTAAAGTACCTTACTAGATGTTACTGTTACTATATAATGTACTCGGCGAATCAATAGTCTCGTACGGGTTGAGCAGATACGGACGCACTTATAAAACCCACCTTGAAAAAATATACGAGCTACAGTTGCGCATCCTTAAATGTATCACCCCTCTCAAAATAAAAGATAAATATAAAAAAAATTCTTATGGTCTTTTCCATCATTGCAAAATCCTACCAGTACACGAAAAAGTGAAATACCTATTGCTACTTGAAAATTATGGCAAGGAAGAATTAAAAATTAGCCGTATTTATACAAAACTTACTCGACAAGCCCTTAATCCATATATGATTATCCCAAAATATAAAAATATGTACGGAATATTTAGATTACAATATCAAATTCCCGCTCTTTTGAACCAAATTCCCAAACCAATAAAAAATGAACTTACTGAAAAAAATATTAAATATATGCTTAAACAGTATTTTATCGACAAACTGTTAACGATACCTAATAATAACTTAAACTAAAATATAAAACTAAACATATAACACTAACACACACAATATAATATACATAAATAAAAAAAAATACTAATTTACTAATTTTCATTTAATACTAACCATATTTTGCTTTGGTACACACCTAGATAAAAAAAAACATCTTGCTATTTTGTCACACCATTTATATACGTCATTAAATAAGTTGTCGCAACGCGAACCGATTGAACATGATCGAAGTTACGAATTGGCGGTACATGGAAAAACTTTTGTAAGTTTATTTGTACTGTTGGATGTTATTAAATAACTATACTTTGTAATAAATAAATAAATAAAATAAATAACTATTGAAGCTAATAACGGAAAAGATTATACTACCTTTTATGTGATATCGGGAGGAACAAGAAACCTGCTCGGAAAAGATACGACTATTCATTTAGGAGTTCTCAAAATAGGCCTAGGAATAAATAACATAAATACGCCATTTCCTATATTTAAAGATGTACTTATAGAGATTCCAATAAATGAGTCCATAAGTCCAATTTCTCAACCCTATCGAAGGGTACCTATACCTTTAGAAGAAAAGGTAGAGAGGAAACTTAAGGAACTGTTGGAAAGTGACATCATAGTGGAAGTAAAGGGACCGTCAAAGTGGGTTTCGCCGATTGTACCAATTTTAAAAGGAAACGGTGAATTGCGCTTGTGTGTGGACATGAGACTAATTCCGCCATTGTCAGAGAAAATCACCCCTTGCCCTCTATGAACAATTTACTGCCTAAAATAAGAAAAGCTAAATACTTCAGTAAATTAGATATAAAGAACGCCTTTCATCAAGTGGAGATACATCCAAAATCTCGATACATCACAACTTTCATAACTTCTAAAGGATTATTTCGATATAAAATATTATTATTTGGCATCTCTTGCGCACCCGAACTATTTCAGAAAATACTAGAAAAAATGCTAATAAATTGTGAAGGCGTTGTTAATTTTATCGACGATATTTTGTAGTTTGGTAGTAATGAGGAAGAACACGACTCGAAACTACGGAATTTGGTAAAGGTACTGAAGGAAAATAATGTACTTCTTAATGAAGATAAATGCATTTATAAAGCAAACCAAGTAACATTTTTGGGACATGAACTTTCTCCTATAGATGTAAGGCCTTTAGAAAAATATGTCAAAAGAATAAGGTGATCGCCACCATGCTGGTTCTATGAAAATTCATTTAAAATTGTATAAACAAAATTATTGTTAAGTGAAATTATGTTTAAAAAAAAAGATCCCGCTGGGTTTCTTGCTAGTTCTTCCCAGGACAGAGGTATTTTCCGAACCAGTGGTAAATAAAATAATGACTTTTAATAAGTATTATGTAATAATCCATATTGAATAAAAATCATTCTATTCTATTCTATTCATTATGAGCTTTAGAGTACCAAATACTATTGATGAGCTCCAAAGTTTTTTGGGTCTGACAAATTTTATAAATAAATGGATTCCAAATTTGGCCACATTGACGGATCCTTTAAAAGAACTGTTAAGGAAAAAGATGGGAAAAATGCTTGCATAGCAAAACTTTGGCTAAAGGAACAGGACAATGCTTTTACACAGTTAAAGCAAGCTTTAACGAAAATACAATCGTTGGGGTATTACGACGTACATGATAGAACACACGTGATAGCAGATGCCAGTCCAGTTGGACTTGGAGCAGTGCTCATACAGACCGATTACACAAAGCCCCGAATAATAGCTTACGGAAATCGCACTCTGACAAACTGTGAGCGGAGGTACAGCCAGACCGAGAAAGAAGCTTTGGTACTTGTATGGGCTGTAGAACACTTTAATATTTTTTTGTTTGGAAAAAATTCGATTTAATCACGGACCATAAGCCTTTGGAAGTTCTGTTCGGACCCAAGTCAAAACCTTGTGCTCGGATAGAGCGATGGGTACTAAGACTACAATCATATAATTATCAGGTCATATATAATACTGGTAAATCAAATATTGCGGACCCCTTATCAAGGTTATGCTACTACCCGAATAGCCCATCCTCAGGAAGTGACGAACATGTGCAACAGATTGTTGAAAGTTCTAGACCAGTGGCTGTACCGTTGTTAAAAATCAAAGAAGCATCTGAAACCGATAAGGACACTCTAAACATAAAAAAGGGCTTATATCATAACGACTGCGATGAATCCGTAAAAAGTTACCGCATATTTGAAAGTGAGCTGTGTTTTTATGAAGGAATTTTACTTCGGGGAAACAAAATTGTCATACCCTATTATCTCCGTAAAAGAGTATTAGAAGCCGCCCACGAAGGTCATCCCGGGATAGTTGCAATGAAGGGACGTTTAAGAACAAAAGTATGGTGGTCAAGAATCGACATAGATGTTGAAAATTTAGTAAAAGCGTGTAAAAGTTGCACTATAGTAAGCTTACCAAATCCCCCTAACCCATTAAAAATACGTGAATTACCTGTGGCCCCATGGATAGATATCGCAATTGATCTGTTCGGACCACTTTGAAATAATGACTATCTAGTAGTTGTGGTTGACTATTATAGTAGATATAAAGAGATAAAGGTAACAAAGGTAATTACTAGTTCACAGATAATTAGTCTTAAAGGAAATATTCGGTAGACTAGGATATCCCGTCTCACTAACAGCTGACAATGGTAATCAATTTGTAAGTGATGAGTTTAAATTGTTCTGTAAAGAGTGTGGCTTTACACTTTTTAACACTGTACCATACTGGCCACAAATGAATGGTGAGGTTGAAAGACAAAATGGAGACATATTAAAACGGTTACGAATCAGTCACTATGAAAAGAAAGACATGAAAGAAAGCCTTTGGGAGTATCTCATGATGTATAATACTACACCCCATACAGTGACTGGAAGGATACCATCGGAACTTTTCTACAAAAGACAAAATAGTGATAAAGTCCCCTCACTCGACTGGTGTTGCAACAGAACGGATGACATGGAAATAAGAGATAGATACCGAGAGCAAAAACAAAAAGGAAAAGAGTATGCTGACAGGAAGCGAAGAGCTACTAATTCAAAAATAATGGAAGGTGACAAGGTGTATGTAAAAGAAATGGAAAGGCCAAATAAATTGACGTTATATTTCAATCCCACTCCTCATACCGTTGAAAGTTCAAGAAATGGTGACTGTGTGGTAACAAACAATGAAACTGGTAAAAAATACAGGCGAAATATAGTTCATTTAAAAAAAGTAGAAGGCGAATGGAGAAATGTTTCTAACGAAGATGGAATAGAAAGTCGAGAACCGAACATCGGCAGCGAAAACGACCAAGACGCTATTGGTTTAATATTTGATTGAAATTTGTTTTTGTGATAAGAATTTATTAATCTAAAAATCTTAAC
Organism: Parnassius mnemosyne; assembly: GCA_963668995.1. NCBI lineage: Eukaryota > Metazoa > Arthropoda > Insecta > Lepidoptera > Papilionidae > Parnassius > Parnassius mnemosyne. Next base: position 8,320,942 of record CAVLGL010000126.1, on the reverse strand, counting down.
GAGAAAGAGATGTAGTGTATGTGATTTTAAAATGTTAGCAAGTATGTAATAAAATACAGTTCATAGATCGAAATGAAGGTATTATCATTTATATTGCCTGTTAATACACGAATATAAATGCCCACTGTTTCGAGCGCACCGTGTCAGTATCACAAGAGCGGCGGGCGAGAGTGGACGCGTAGTGAAACTATTGAGTTTACGTGTGCGTGTGTGAACCAGTGAATTGCTGTGAAGTATCGACTATTACAACCGCTCTTATCTGTTACTCGTTGTACACGTTGTACACCCTGCTATTGTATTATACTTCTTTGTTCATTACTACCACGCTATTCAAAATCATCAATAAAACACATTCCTTAATTTTGTTACAATTTTTATTTTCAAAATGTTATTGCTTATTATCTATAAAATAGGATCGAAACATCTCATCCACTAAAATATCGTTGTACAGTGTGTTCCCCGTAAATATGTTCGTAATACTATGCATTGAACATCCCTGAAAGTTATATAGCAAGTACATTAAGCAATATTATTTTATAGAAAAGGGGGCAAACGAGCATCCGGCTCACCTGATGGTGACTACCGCCTCCCATTAACAACTGCAACACCAGGGGAACCAGCGGAATCACAGATGTGTTGCCGGTCTTAAAAAAGGAGTAGGCTCTTTTCTTGAAGGTCCCTAAGTCGTATCGATCCGGAAAAATCGCTGGTGGTAATCGATTCCACAAGGAAGTTGTGCGAGGAAGAAAACATCTTCTAAATCGCACAGTGGTGGACCACCAATCATCCAGATGGTGTGGATGGTATCGGGAGTTCTGCCGCGATGTGTGTTCGTGAAATTTGGCGGCTAGGATTAATCAGAACAATTCCTCAGAGCACTCCCCGTGGTAAATGCGAAAAAAATGCAAAGGGATGCAACATCTCTTCGCAGCGCCAATGAATCGAGCCGATCGAAAAGGACTCGGTCGTCGACGATTCGAGCCGCTCTGCGCTGATGCGGTCAACTGGAAGGAGCCAGCACTGGGGAGCCCCCAGCCCACAGATGGGAACAGTGTTCCACATGAGGCTGAACCTGCACTTGTAAAGTTGCAGGCGTTGTGCCGGCATGAAATACTGTCCCGTTCTGCTGAGCACGCCAAGCTTTTTGGAGGCCAATTTTGCCTTCTCTTCCAAGTGACCACGAAACTGCATATTCGCAACAAACTGAAGTCCACTGATTTTGAACCATATTAACATTCCAGTCACATCTTATACAATTCCCTTTTAAAAACTCTAGATGATATCATGCAGCTGATCGTCCATATGAATCAAAATATTGGCCGATGCCATTCGTATCGATGTACAAAGCTATCCAATGTGAGCCTGGTTTATCATTTGTAACCAAATTGCATATTATATACGTTGGTACGTGGGTATACATGGGTAGAGTATTAGCAGTATAAACATTATTTTCTAGACTGGGATGAATCTTTTTTCATGTGTTATAGTACCAATATTATTCAATGGTGAGGGCTGAGAGTTGTACCAGTTCTGACGCAGTGAGCCAGAAATGGTACAACTTAACTACTTATCGAATTTAGCACTTTGATACATAATAATAGATTTTAAATAAAATTGAGATTTGAAATACCTATTGAAGAATTAAATTTAGTGAACTTATTAACGTTTTACGCGGTAAAACCACGCTGCAGCCATATTATGGTCGTAGCACGACAGTGTCGGCTCGACCGGGACACTTGAAATAGCAGCTCAATGCTGTTGTGTTCTTACGGTGAGTGTAGAGAACCGGAGACCCTTTTAACTGGAAACGAGGCATTGCAAGGGTGGAAACGCATCTGCATTTTGATTCTTATTCGAGGATAGACGTAGTTTCTATGGGTCACAACTTCAACTTACCATCAGATGGACTGTGTGCTCGTTTGTCACCCATCGTCTATAAAATATAGAAACTCTTTTATGGATGGTACCAGTCTGGAGTTCAAAGACGATTAGGAACACGAAACAATTGCAAAATCATAGCCAAAGTCCACTGCCACTGTGACGCTTTCCTTTGTCTTATTTCGCTTTCATAACTTAGAATTATATATTTTTAATAATATAATCAATCAATCAATATTATATTTAGTCCAGAAAATGAAGCTAAAAAATGGTAAAACCTCGCAATTTTTTCGTCCAGCACCGATTTGTACAAAAATTTGGGATTAGGCTTATTTCACCCTCTAGTTCATTTTCTATACTGTGCCGTTGTACGCTTTTTGTTTTTTAGGAGTGAAAACTACTAACAAAAATTATAAAATAACATTAAAAATCTAAATATGGGTAAAAATAGTTAAAAAATGATTGTTTCATGCTTTAGGATACAATTTCATAATGTTTCAACCTACCCTTGTTAAAAACCCGTGAGGACTAAGATGGAATGCCTCTTTGCCAGTAAAAGGGGTCTCCAGTTCTCTAAACTCACCATACGAAACACAGCAGCGTTAAGCTGCTATTTTACGCTGGTATTCTGTGAGAGCGTGGTCCTTCCCCGGTCGAGCCGACCCATTCGTGCTACAACTATACTACTAATATAGCTGCAGCATGGCTCTACCACGTAAAAAAAAAGTGGAAGTTCTTCTTCTCTGTCTTCCAATAAGAATCTAAAAAGTGGAACATATAACGTATAACGGCCTAATATAGCGGTTATGTAGATTACTACGCTCCGAAGCGGGTAATTCGAATTTTTCGAAAAAAAAACATTGATCGGTTTTTTAAGCATAGCTCCTTCATTTTAGTTGATAATTTTTTTTTTCAGAAACGATTTTGTAGGGCTTTTCAGGAGCTATAAGACTATGTGAATTAAATTACTTAAGATCCCTTAATTTTTAAATGGGGAGAGTTTAAAGCGCTTGAATAAGGTGATGTTCGATCGTAAATGTAGGTGTTAAACGGCTATATCTCGCCGAATACTCACTGTACAAAAATCTGCACAAAGGTAAATTTATGTCATTAAAAAAAGCTACAATTTAGTACTTTATCGTTTTTTTTTTCGTATCTTTAGTATTTTGGGAGATATTTTTAAGAAAAGCGTTAAAAACACGAAATTGAAAAAAATCGTTTTCTCTTTAAACTCCAATTTTTCTAAAATTAGGCATTTTAAATTGGTCAAACTTCGTGGGTGTATTATTAGTATATATATAAAGAGAATCACAGAAGGGTGGCGATCAATTTTAATTAGGGGGTACTTTGGGGGTTGTTTTCACAGATTTTTTTCGTACCGATCTTATTTAGATCATAAGTCGGTCAATTTTCATGCTAGAGACATTTTTGTGTTTTTGTTTGAAAGCTCAAATTAAATACTTTAAATAGATTTTATGAGCTTTCTTCGAATAATGTAAATTTTTCTCGTTATTTCGCTTTAAATCTTCCAATCCAATTTATGCATTTGTCGAAAAAAGCTAAGCATTAATTTATTGTATCTCAGTTCGTATTTGTCGTAGAAAAATTTAAAAAAAAGCATTGTATTTGTTTTTTTTTAAATCTACAATTTGGCTCTCTACATTTTTTTTGATAAAATGCATATTTTTAGAGTAATTAGGAAAAAAACTTTATAAAAGTCGATTTTTTCGTCAAAAAACTGTTACTTTCAACTTTGAATAACTCAAAAAATATTAGTTTTACGATAAAAACGTATATAATATTTTTTTCTTAGAATTAAATTTTTCCGTCTATTCCTATAGTTAAAATGTAATAAAAAAATTCCACTCCCAAGATGGGGTGGCAACCACCCCCAAGGCGCTAACGTACAGCGGCACGATATA